>JBBMJY010000006.1:1125952-1137618 GCA_037833715.1 Toxotes lorentzi
CGATCTTATTCTTTTCAAGCCACTAAAACTAGGTACATAATCTATATGTGTGAATAAAAGAAGCGGTCCTCTTCTCTTCTAATGTGACATCCCATAGAAAACAGACTTGTAACCCATTAGTTCTAACCCAAAGTTTTAACAAACATTGCAGTCGATGTCTGCTGCTGACAGACGGGAATGTGTGAGTTTTAAGGACAAAGTAAGGAATAAACAAATGGTGTAGTATTCCAGTTTGGCTTTTAAATGGCTGACAGCTGAGTGCAGTCCCTGCTCACTCCTTCTTCTGATTGGCTAACAGGGAGGCCTCCCATCGCTGCGCCATGGCGTTCTGTCGTTGAGGCACCGAAGAGAGAGAAGGGGGGAACTGGAGGGAGGGGGAGATTCAGCTAAACCACTGGAACCAAGATGCATGGATTGATGGATGGAAGGATGGATGGATACATAGTTTCGTGGTTGGATGAGTTTTCAGATTAAGCGACAATGGATTTTGGCAAAGGAGAGTGAACAGAGGATGGGATAGTTGGAGGGATGATTGAGCAGATGGATGCAGGAGTGATGGGGAGATGAAAAAAATGATGAGTTGAACAATGATTATATTTGCTAAATTGTGAACTAATGGATTCAAAAATTAATCAGTCCAACTGATTAACAAATCAGAAAGTTCACAATTAATAAAGGTAACAAATGAATGGATGAGTAAAGGAAGAAATCAATTACCCAAATTACAAAAGACAATAAATTGAAAAATTTGAATATGATTTAGATTTTATGTACTGACACATGAAGCAATTCAACACAGTGAAATAAGATCAGCAGCAGTGTTTAATCCAAATGTCATTATATTGGATTTATTTTATTAAATAACTGAGTGAATATTAAGTTGATTTAGAGAGGCGTGGATTCAGCTTCATGCTTTTTCTGGAGGATGTGGTTTGTGCTGCTGTTGAACTGTACTGCATCACACAGAGACAATTTTGTTAGCCTACTCTCACTGACATAAATTTGTTTTGGACTTTTTTTGTGTGTTTTAAGTTGTTGCCAATATGTCAGTGTTTTCAGCTGCATTGCCCCCTTCTGGCCACAAAATATCAATGAATGCAGCTTTAAGGGTGTTCGTGGTCTAGCGGTCGGGGGGTGTAGTTGTGCTGAGCCATGGGACACATGAGTAAACCAAACCTCAGAGATTCAGGTAGAAGCTGCAAAAGTACTGAGAGCTGAACCCAGAGAGGAAAAAAACAGCCTCTGAGGACACAGCTAACAGGGGGACACAGTGACAGGTTAGCCATGGTCAGCTCTCATGCCAAGCAGGACCACACCAGTGTGGCTCTGTGCGGATATCCCCTGTTGTGTGGCTGTAGAGAAAACTGATGACCATGAGTATGTTTACACGCTCTTAAGTAACCAGGTTACAGTCGGCTTTCTCCAGGAGGCAAATATCTAAACACAATGTAAAAACCTGGTTTCTGTAATCAAAGCAGGGGAAACCCAGGTTGATTTTCCCCAGAATACTCCTTCTTGGTACACATGTGCATGACAAAAGACAGCAGACAGGGAAAGTAAGAGCTTAGCAGGTGGATTAAAGGGGAGATCGACACAGAGCGATGTGTCTTTGTCTTTAGCAGAGGGGGTCTATTTTATTTACTAATTGTTTGGAATCTTCTCTAGTATATTTTGATTGATAAATAAATCAATTCTTGTTTGGGGATGCCATGGGTTCCATGCTGCTGCTGTAAATACTTTTAAAACTCAGTTAATGGGATCTAGAGTTACAGACTACCCACTGGCTTCGATACCAAAGCTGCAACAGGACAGACAGATTGAGATATGTTGGAGATAAGGTTTGTGTGTGTGTTAGCCAACCTTGTGGTCACAAGACAAGCTGGATCGTTCCACCATTTTGCGGGTTCTGGAAGGGGATGAAGGAGAGGAGACACATCTGTCTGGAACCTCTGGCACTGGAATAAAAGTGAAGGAAACAAAAAGACAATTTAATTACACTGGGGCAAAGAATTATTAGAAACCAAAAAAACCTCATCCTGCACAGCTCTGTAGCTGGCATTGAACAGTGTTCAATCCACTGAGGGGTAAAACACACAATCATCTGCAAACTTGTGAATTATATTTGTTGGTGTTATTTTCAATTCACAGCTGTAGATTTATTGAATAAAGACAAACCCTTAAAGAGCCTGAAAGTGAACCATGTGATCACAGCTAACCACACAACACCACAAAAATGTTTCTGGTAAGTTCAGTTGTTGGTTTCCCAATTCATTGCTGACACATGGAAATACGTACCGTGGTAACTGATGTTATCACTCAGGCCTGGAGACACCAGAACAGTATCGTACCTCTCTCTCCCTCTCCTCCACTCCTCCTCTCTTCTTCTCCTCCACATCTCCTCCCTCTGTCTCCTCCACTCCTCCTCCCTCTGCCTCACCATCCTAATCTCCTGCTCCACCAGTGACTGGCTGCTGAGGGAGCGCAGCTTAAAAAACGGATTGGACGAGAAAGTGCTTTCCTGTGTTTCCGTCGGCACTGGAGCGGAGCTTAGGCAGAACTCGGAGGCGCTGCGGATGATCAAGTTGGAGGTTTCCACGACGATGACGTTGGCGGAGGGCACTGCATCCAGGCTCGTCGGCCAGTCAGAGAGACCCCCGATTGCGGAGGAGAATAGGCGGTTCCGGGAGGCAGAGCTGGAGGCGTCGGGCTCAAGGATGATGACGTTATTGGCTGTCATTTCATGGTAGACGGATCGGGGAAGGGAGGAGGAGCAGGAAGGGGAAGGGGAGACTGACAGAGTAGGGGTGCGGCAGGCAGGGGGTCGGGGTGGAGATCGTCCTGTCTGCAGGGTGGATGGTCTGAACACAGAACAGAAAAAAACACAAGATGTTTAGTTTTGGATAATCCACATTTTTAAAGCTGCACTAATAACTAATGTTTACATGAACAGTGGCTCAAATCATCAACTCTAAACTCTGCTGAGTGCTTTAGCCTCTTTTAGCTTATTGTTTTGGGTTTTCGGCCTATAAATGTCACAAATCGTCTTTGGGCTCCTCTTGTTCCCTCCTTTGGACTTACCAGCCCTTCTGTTAGGATTCCTGCCTCAGCCCCCTTCTCCATCTGCCCACCAGATGTCCTCAGACTTTCCTCCTTATCTCAGTCACCTGACTCCCAGATCCGCCTACTCAACTCTCTCCCACTCTCTGTCACCTTAGCTTCTCTGCCAACTCACGCAACTGGTACCAGTTTTCTCATTATCCCAGCCAGTACTTAAACCAGCCATTTCCACCAGCTCCTTGTCAAATCATCTACTTATGTCCCAGCATATTTCCCCATGTGCCTGCTACCTGCAGGTGGTGTCCTGTTTTCTGTACCTACCTGTCTGCATACCTGCCCGTTAGTCCATCCATCTGTCTGTAAACCTGGTTTTCTTTAGTTCATCCATTAAAGTTCCTTCACTGAACCTGCCCACATGTGTGTCTGTGTTTGGCTCTTTCCTGTCTGTGCTGCTGCCATCAGCTGCGATGATGCATTTCATTCTCAAACTCGTAAAAGCTCTGATAAACCCACACTACGCTAACTGGCAAGCACCAAACAGCAGACAGAAAAAGATGGTGACTAGCAGGTGAACACAGTGCAGCTTTTAGAGGCTTAAAACCCAGATATTTTCCTCAGAGTTAAAAGGAGAGTGAAAACAAGACTTGCATTTGTTGGGAGAAAAGACACAGGACGTCAATGAATGCTAATATTGAAACAAACAAACAATGTAGTATTTCCTGCAGCAACTCATCATTAACTATGGACAACAGTAAGTGTATCAGATTTTTAATACAGACCTGATAATGGGTTCTTTAAACTGTACCTCATTCCAAACAAGGTTTCGTAATGTCACAAGCCTAAAGAGCCATATTGATCGATTTCTTTTACCTGGGTATAGCCAGGCCTTGTCCAATCATCCCCCTCTCCCTGCGGTGCCTTTCTTCTCTCTCCAGAGTCAGTCGGATCTCTCTCTCCACAGCACTCTCTGGCTCCTCCAGGGGGCTGCGGTATGATGAGTCATCCAGGCCCGAGTCCTCTGAGCTGGGGGACAGGGTGGAGGACAGGGGGGGCTCCCTGGGCACTGGTGGATGGATCTCCCTTCGAAAAGGCAAGAGGCTTAAGTTAAGACAACACTAAAAGCCAACAAGACACAGTTGTTTCCATGTAATAGTTAATCAAGTTTTAAGAAAATGTTGAAATAGTTTATTTTGTCTGGCTCCCAGCTAACTAGTAATGTCCAATCATCAAAAATTATATTCACGCAGGTTACAATGTCGTGTCATCAACCCTACATCATCCTCTTATTTTGACATGCTTACTTTTCCACTTCATCTAAGCATAAGAACATGTTTGAAACATTAAAGCTTTTGGCTCCTAATTTCTATTGTCTATATAACAGGATGGAAACGTACCAAATATCTGACATGCTGCGCCTGCTTTGCAAATTTAGTACTACAACAAACTATTCTCCTTATGCATTAATCAGCTGATTATTTTAACAATGAATTGTTTCGGTCGACAAAAATATCAGAAAAAAAGACACTTGAAACACCCTCAAATGTCTTTGTCAGATCAATACCCAAAACCCAAAGACATTAAATTTTCTATCACATAAGGCCATGAAAAGCTGTGAATCTTAATATCTAAAAAGCTGTAACCAGAGAATATCTGTGGTAGTTTTGCTTAAAAATGACTTGCATTATTCTGCAATCAGCAAAACAGTTGTTATTTTTCTGTTGATCAACTAATTACTTAATCATCTGAACTGTTTTAGCTCTACAGCAATTCATGCTTTATAATAAAGAAGGAATCCATATAAAATAAAGACTGAAGCTGATTCCAATACAGTTTTATTTTTTTAAGAGGCTACGAGAAACCAAGTGACACGTGGAAACAGGAAAGGTGTCTTAATTAGTGTTCATCAAATGTATTTCAATCAAGATAATTCTCAAAACATGATTGGTTGATTAAATAAACCATTTGTATTTCTATTTGTTTAAAATCTTTCATTTCAATTTTGAACAAGTGTGTCTAAAAAAGCTCTGTCACAAACAACAAGAGTTTTCTACCTGTGTTTGAGTCGGGGGCTGCGAGTTGGGGGGTACAGTGAGGTGTGGGTGCCCTGGAAGCTCCCCTGAGCTCTGAGCCCTGGTTTGGGAAAGGGCTGACCTTTGACCTCCTCTTCCATCTTTTTCCACTGCTGGCGGGCCAACAGGAAGTCGACGTGCTCAGTGGAGACATTCTCACTGAGTGTTTCCTGGTGCACACAGAAATCTGCAGGAAGCTGATGGGACATGAGGTGCTAAGGTTAGATAAACATTAAACATACATATAATTACATTAGGGATACTGAGCATGAAACAAAGTGTAGTGTATCTGTAAAACTTTATCGCTAGTAATCAAATTTAATAGATAATATTTTAATAAATAATGTTAGATACAAAGAAAACAGAGGCCTACCTTCCTGTCAGGGTCCGTGGAGCTGGCCGTGGAGCTGGCAGAAGGAGACCGCAGGAAAAGATCTCTCCTTGACCTCATCTGTTCTTCATCACCTCCCTTGCTTACCCTCCTCTCCTCTGCTCCCCCCTCTCTCTGCTCCTCTGTTCCACTCTCTACCTCTGCCTCATCCTCGTGTCTCTCCTCATCTTCTTTTCCTCTTCTCTCCTCTTCTTTGCCCCCTCCATCACACATGCCACCCGCTTCCTTCTGGTTGGCGACATCAGAGGGTGGAAAGGTTGCCCACTGGTCTTCTCCGGCGTCACTGTCGGAATACACGATGGCCAGCTCTGCCTGGAGGCAGTCGCTAAGGTGACCGTCGCTGAGGTCATCCCTGTTCCCAAGGTCGTGAACCCATTCATCCTGCAACGTGGACTCTGCTGGCTGCTCTGAAGGGTCTGAGGTGACAATCAGGAGCTCTGACGATGATGGACACATTGGACTGTCAGAGATGAAGAGAAGCTCTGACAGAGCATCTTCTTTCATCTCTCCCTCTGTTTCTCCACTTTTTCCATCTTCCCCCTCTATTTTTTCCCTCCCTTCATCTTCCCCCTCTATTTTTTCCCTCCCTTCATCTTCCCCCTCTATTTTTTCCCTCCCTTTATCTTCTCCCTCTATTTTTCCCCTCCATTCATCTTCTCCCTCGATTTCTCTCCCCCCCCAGTCTTCGCTCACTGTTTCTCCTTTATTTCCATCTTCTTCCTCTTCTTTTCCCCTATCTGTGTCTTCTATCTTTATTTCTGTTCTTTCCGCAACTTCTCCTTCTGTCTCTCCTCTCCCTTCTTCTTCTCCCTCTATCTCTCCTCTCCCTTCATCCTCTCCCTCTGTTTCCCTTCTTCCTCCACTGTCTCCTTCCTCTTCTCCTCCCTTTGTGTCTTGTCCTTCTTTGATTTCACCCCCTCTGTCTTTTCCTATCTCAAAAACAAGATAGTCACACTCATCTCCGTGTCTTTTTCCGTTTTCTCCCTTTGCAGCTTCTTCCTCCAACCCATAGACTTCTGGGTACTGGAGTTCCTCCACTTCCTGGCTGTGGCAGCTAAATAAGTTATCTCTTTCCATGTCTGTTAGTGGTGGTGATGAGCTGATCTCCATGGTAACTGGATCCGTTGGCTGTGTAGGAGTGGAAGAATCGTCCACAAGGTTACTATTGCCAGTGCCACCGTTGTCGTGGTTACCGTCAGTTAGCTCAGGTGTCGTCCTCCTCAAACCAGCTGTGGCTCTCTGTGTAAAAAATACACTTTACACTATACACACTATAACAAGACTGGTTACTGATGAAGCAAATGAAACAAATGAAGACACGAAATATCGACAAGAAGCCCTAAAAAATAAAGAAAAGTTTAAAACAAACTTTACCCGCTTCTTATAATCCCAAGTTAGTCAGTCAAAACTTTGACTTAGTACCTTTTTAATTTTAAAGTGAAGCTGCAATAACCAAAACTTTTATATTACCAATAAATCAAAATTACTGTTTGTATTGAAAATGGTGTCCCTTGTAGCAGCAGACCCACAGACCCAACTCTATGAGGCATTTTAGTGTCTTTCAGCTCATTGTTTTACTTACAGCCACAACTTTAGTGTTTTGGTTCACGTATCTGTGGTCAGCACCTAACAACAATCACTAAGTTACAGACTAGCTTACACTGTGGAGCATTTAATAGCTAAGGATACAGATATTTTCCTCATGAGTTGGTGTAGACCAAAACAGAGCTAAAAGGACAGTGACTATGACTTTTTACAGAAAAGACAAATAAAAGGACATACAACAGTCTGCATTAAACCACACACTAAAAGCAATGACTGTTTACCACCAAGGACGTTACATTCATCCACCCCTGATACACATAGATGCATATGTACATACAGACACACTCAACCAATGCACAAAGGCACATTCATAACAGTACAGTACAAACACAATACATACACACAGCAGAGAAGATTAAAGCAGTGTATATGGTCTATAAATGTTTGATGGGCTAAACTCAAGCCTTCATATCGTTACCATGGTAGTACTGCGTTGGCTGTGAGTGGGCTGGCTGATTATTATGGTCTGTTTTTCCAGGCATGTGCTGGTGACAGACGGAAGGTGTTGCCATGGTAACACTAAGTATAGATGCAGAGGCAGGCAAAGTCAGTTTTCTTTCAGTTCAGTCACAGTGTTTACAGAAAGATGAAATTAATCACATATTATACAGCAACAGTTCTCAGTTACTTCCACACTGAACATGTTGACATGGATAGGTGTAAAACATTTACAGGAATTAAAACACTGCAATGTAATTACTATAGTTCAAGACTACTTCTGAAAAAAGAAATGACATTCCTGTAATGTGTCAGGAAAACATCAACATAGGTTGCTTTACTGTAAGAGTTTGAACAAACAACCAGAGGCGTCATTGTTCTGGTGTGGACAATGTCACCGTGCCTTGTTGAAACAGTTGTTCATGAGTTTAGCAGTATTTTTAAGAGGCAGTGAGTCAGCATGAATACTCTTCAGAAAAGCACAAAAACAGACAAACCGGGATTTTGCAAGTTATTATTTTCTTGCACACTATGGCAGCAGGTAGGTGGGACACACAAAAGCAAAAGCTGCAGGAGTTAGCATGGACAGCAGGCAGCAGCAGCACAAGCTGAGAATTATTCAGCTTTCTATCAGCCACTTTGTTGTGCCCTTGCCCACAGAGCATCAGCCCTGCTGCTTATGTCATCAAGCAGTTATGTAAATATGGATATTAAGAGTCAATTCCAGCCTCTCTGTCACACATAGTCTGTACACTTGTGAGTCTCAGGATTTCATAAGTCAAAGTTCAATCAGACTGAACTCTGTGTGAGGTGAACAAAGCCGGATCAATTCACAACAGGGATCAAATGTGTCTATCCTGCATCCTCACTCAAATGAATGGGAAATTAATTTTTGGCATGACCCTGTTTTAACTCACCGACTGTTACAGCACAAGGTTCTGCAAGGCTCGATCAATCCTCGTGGATGTTTTCCAGACTTTAAAGCTGCAGCGAAAACTGACCTGCAAAGATCTAGTCTGGCTTTGCAAGAACGTAATTTAGGGTCTCTAAATCTAATCTAATCTAATCTAAACAAACAGCAGCTTGTAACTATCCTTTCTCATAGCAGACATTGTGACAGGGACAGGAAAAGCACACATGTAAGTAATGTCATTAACAATGAGTTTGCTCTGCAGTGTACAAGCTGTGGCAGCAGGCCAACATGCTCAGAGTATGGCATACCTGAATGGGATGCAGCAGTTAATAATATCTTTAGCTGCACTAACCAAAAAAAATTTCCTGACACTGTCTCTCATCATCCTGCCAGGTTAGAGATAATGGGAGCACCTGTCAGGCAAAACTAATCTGATCCCAGAGCATGATGGGGTTTATTTGGCCATTATTCCATCACAGATAAGAGCAAATGAAGAACTAGCCCACTGATGCATTAGCTCAGATTCCATTTAGTTATGCTTAACGAGTGAAACAACTGTTGTCTAACAGCTGCCAACATGTTTGATCCTCTCGTATAACCTTAATAGTCATTCTCACTTAAAACAACCTGCACTACAGTTCTGCTGACCTCATTCAGCATTATCAGGTATCTTCATGCTCAACGTCCTGCCACCATATTTGAATTTTACTACACTACAAATATACTAAAATAATATACTGATGATCGTAAAACATGAAACATTCACACACACTAGAGGCTGTATTAAGGAGGATGTACTTGGAGGATGTATTCATCAATCAATTTATTCTCAATATGACAAATCTTCACTTCTTCAGAGAAGCCACAACATATGGGGAAGGATTGGAAAGTTATTAGTTACACAGCAGCTCTCAGTTCTAATCCACGCCTCACATCACTGCCGGCCCTGATCTGAACTAGACACCTTTTGGATTAGTGGTGGACCTCTCTAACCTCTTGTCGGCCCGCACAACTCCCCTTTGAACTTCAGATTTAAAATATATGACATGTCATTTTTTCCACAAAATTGAATTGCATTTAAAGTGAGTTCACTTGTAGCCTCAAACCTCTGTTTGGCCCCCCATCAACAGCTGGAGACATCATAATCACTATTATTCAATCAGCCAACTCTGTGTGTGTGTGTGCGTGCGCGCGCGCGTGTGTCTGTGGGTGAGAGGATTACAGAGCAACTTCAGGCATCATCTGTTTTATGGAAGATGAGGAATAACTGAGGGCATGTTGCCTCATCAGCAAGCATTCAGCAATTCACTCTTCTGTTCCACGCTGTTCAGTGGTGGTGTTCTGTCCAATTATATCTCCTCTATTCTGCTTTGTTCTGTTCCTTATCATTCAGTGTGGTTTCATCCTGGTGATAATATTCTCTTATGCCATAATATTCTATTCTGTTCTATTATATTCTGTCAGAGGAGGGCTGAGCCAAGTGTGTTACATAAGACAGCATCCCAAAATCGGGCAAAGAACCAAAATCGTGACAGATAAGCGCAAACAGAGAAGCCAAGAAAACCGGGATCTGATGGTAGCTCAAGCTAAGCCAAAGCCTCGCGCATACACCTCGCGCAAAGGCTACATGGTGTCCGCCAAAAAGAAAGAAAAAAACGCCCCCCCAAATCTCCACCGCACGAGGAAGAGGCCTTAAACCCCGGGAAAAAGTGTTCTTGTTTTATTATAACGACGTTGTTGACATGTGTCATTGGTTTGTTTATTTACCTACCAACAGCTTCCAGCACAGCAACCAAAACGAGATCATCTCCAGGCGGCCGCGGCGCGCGCATTCCTCTCCACCTCTCCCCAACGGCAGCGCGAGCAGCCAGGCGGCCACCCGCTGGCGCGAGGAGGGACGCATGCAGGCTGACAGCTGCGGCGCGTGTATGATGTGTGTGTGCGTGTGTGTGGTGGAGAGAGGTAGAGAATGAGAGGACAGGAGCTGAGAGAGAGAGAGGGAGAGAGAGAGGGAGGAAGGATATATTGAGCGGTGCTCTTATCTTGTCGGTGAATTAGAGCAGAAGAGATAAATCCATATTGGCAGACTATTGTACATCTTTCTCTCTCTCTTTCTCTCTCTCTGTATCTATCTGTCATCCCTCTACCGCCGCACGCGCATGCTGTATCCCGCCCTCCAGGCTCTAACACTGTAAAATATATCCATTTTAACAAGTAGGCTAGTCCTATAGGGATGTAACGTTCACCCAGATTCACGCTTTGATTGGGTGCGAGTTGGTGACGTCACGCTTCGGTACACTAATACAACAAAATTAAGTTGTGTGGTGTCTGACAATACTCCATCCGTTTGCTTTCTATTACAAATCATTCTTATGTTGGAGACTTGGGAATGAAACAAGCTTATATGGGCGCCATATTGTAGAGAACTCACCTTGTTACAGGTCAGTATCTAATCCAAGTATAATTTCACAGGCTTTCAGGTACAAGTGCAAAATGGCCGACCCAAACAAACTCACTGCTGAGTATCACACAAACAACCAAATGTAGCAGCCTACACAAAAACCATGCAGCAAACTTCATATTTGAATTCTCTTGGTGAGAAATACAGTTTTACACATGAAAATTTGAGTTCATTTTGTACTAAAATATAAATAACACTTTCTGACTGATCTGAAAGAAAGAAGGAGGCTGATGGTGAAAAATAAATCTAATAATAAATTACTGATATTGTCACTGGGTTATATCACTAGAACTAAAAGGTTAATGCTAAAATGTGTAAAATTGTAGGTCACTGTATATGACTGGCCCTTTGTACTGGCCAAAATCTGATTTTACCTTTATGTTTAATGCCTCTTTTTTCCTTCTCTACCCCCCTCCTTTCCTTTCTTACATTCTTTCATTTGTACTTTTTCCTTCTCCATGGACCCCACTCCTCACATCAGTAAATCCTCGTTCCACCCGCTGGTGTATATAAAAATACAGTATATGAAAACACTCTTGCCATTGTTGCATTCCCAGGAGAGTGATGGGTGAAATGAAATGACCCTGCTGGACTTTGATTCATGACCTTTTAACAGTGACTGACAGACTGTTATGTCATCTATATGTGGTGTGTATGTGAGTGTGTGTGTGAGTGTGTGTGTGTGTGTGTGTGTGTGTGTGTGTGTGTGTGTGTGTGTGTGTGTGTGTGTGT
>JBBMJY010000006.1:1148347-1161565 GCA_037833715.1 Toxotes lorentzi
CACACACACACACACACACACACACACACACACACACACACACACACACACACACACACACACACACACACATATTCTTTAGTGAATTTTGTAACATGTGTTACATTGTGTAATATTCTTGTATGAATTGTGGTGAACTAAGGGATCATACTCTTTTATTAATAAAAGTTAAGTGTGTTTTTGCTATATTATATGTCTTTTATGTCTTTGTGCGCAAGTGTACACCTCTTGCTTATTACAGGTGAGCAGCTGTGTCCTTTTGGGATTGGTCAAGGTGAAGGTGCCAACAGTGGATACTGAGCCTGGATTGGTTGCATCTCTGGCCTCAAGCAGGAAGCCCTCAAAATATTTTGTTCCAGATAGAACGACTGGAAACGTTCAAAGTGTTTAAAAGAAAGTGTTAAAACAAAATTTTATTACTGTGAGTACAATATTTTGATGTAATGTTATCATTTCCAATTAACTGGTTCTAAGTGAACTAGGCCTAGCTAAGCTTCTGTGAGACAGGAGACTAAGACTTAGTCTTTAATTAGATTAGTTTGGTCAAATGTTCTATTTCTATTGATTACTCCTTACTTCTTTTGGAGTTGTGCATATTTTAAAGCTTATTTTAAAAGCTTGTTTATGGTGGCATTTTAAATGCTGATTTAAGGTGAATTTCCTTTCAAGTTTAGATGAAACATTGCATTTTCTATTTTTCAGAGGTCGTACGCAGCACTGGGCTTCCTTGATAGTCAGGTATTGGTGTTTGGTTTGATCATTTCAGTCTGGATGACAGTTGTTAGTTACCTTGGATGCGATCTCCGGGGCTGAACGTGGTGGTGTTGGTTGTTAGGTGGTAAGGGCTGCTGGTGGTCTGACCGTGGACACCATGGTGCGGTTCCATGCTGCCACAGACTTTGGTGACCTTGCCATTGGCATAGCAGCCTGCTGGCACCCAGTAACACACAGAGACACAGACGAAGAGGAGACAACACAAGCCCACAGGAGACATTTACAGGTACAGGTATCAGCCGTTACAGGGTGTCCAGGGTGTCTGAAATGAAAAAGAAATCATTCATTCATTACCTGACAACAACAGCTGTCAACCTCCTACAGCTGTACTTATCGCTACATGGTTGTAGCGATTTCTGGTGACCATGATGTCTACTACATCACAGGGAGACCTGTGTCTCCCCTGTGAAGCCGCCTAACCCAGTTAATGCAAACATTAGCACAGCTGACTTTCCAGTACAAGGCAGTCATAGTAGTTACTTTGGTCATAGTTGAGGGCGGAAGTGAACGTTGTTAAGGTTTGTTGTATCTGTGAAGGGAAGCGCTTCATTTCAGAAAGGAGTATTCTCATTGGCTGTTAAGGTCGAATATAGGTGAAAATTGGTCTGAACCATCTGAGCACACCTTTACTGTGGCGGCACAGTCAGACTGAGTGTGTTTATTCTGGCAGTAAAAACGCACATGTATGAACTGATCCCGGTCAGCAGGTCAGCTGCTCTCCTTGAAAGACAGGTGGTCTGTGTGAATGAGGAAGTTAGAAACAACAATAACTTTTAAGAGTTTTTCCTGAACCCCACATTCTGGACGTCAGAGTGCTGTGTAACACAGAAATCCTGTTATGTGCTAGCCTTTGATCATAAATCAACAATCTTGTAGTGCACGATTTCCTGATTTCCACTGTGTTCTGCTCACTGAAACACACATTGAATGACAGCTGTTCCATTCACAAGACACTTTTCCTTGAATCTTTTCACTGTAAGGAAATTCCTGGCCACTGGAGGACGTACTCTTTTAAATACTCTTATAAAAAGTAACAAAAAGAAAGAAGTCTCTTAATCTGAAATGACTACTCACCCCTCTGCTGCAGTAGAATGAAAAACTGGCTGAACTGTGTGGAATAATTTCCAGATAGACTATAGTGTTTGTGAGTGCAATGTAATTTCCACTCTTGTAGTGAGTGTGTGTCTGTGTCTTTTAAAGTGGAGCATGAGGTCATATTGCAGCAGTTTTACAACCTGATGGATGGACTATTGGAACATCCTGATATGACTTTCTTTATCTTATCACATACACGTTCCATTTATATCCGTAAACATTTTACTGTGTATCAGTGGGGATAGAATTTATCCAGAAAAATATAAATATATAGTATATAAGTGGTCTGTTAACATCAAAAAGTTATAATTAAATTTACTTTAAAATAAACCATGTCAAGGGAGCTTTAACACAGCATTGGGATGGCATTATGCCCTGTGTAGAGGAGGCTGAGACGTGAGAGTAACCTGTCTTCCCCGACTACCACTGAGGTGTTCCAGTGGCCACAGGAACACCTCAGTGGTAGTCTATAACTATTGTCTTTATTTACAGTGTGTTTTCCAGATATCAGCAATTAGGAATTCAGCTTCCTGGTGGGCCAAGGCCAAAATAGCAAACAAAACCATCTAGACAGAGAAGTAACTTAAGTTGTAGGTTGACAAAGAAATCAACAAATCCAAATGACAACACTCTGCCTCCCTAACTAACAAAAACAGTGAAAAAATGTGGTCAAACAAAACAGCAGCCCACCTCCTACCAACAAAGAGGCTATCAGCAGGTCAGGACTACAAATACTCAAACAACAGTGTGGCCGGTTGGGACAGGAGGGAGACCTGTGTTCACACATTCTCACCTTACACACATCGTAACAGATGGATTTGACAGAATCCACACAACCTGTTGTGTGTTTCCTCCTGGGAGAGCTGGACGACATGTTCCCCAAAAGGATCCCCATTTCCTTTTATGCAGGAAGTTGCTCACCAGGTGCGAATCCTGAAGACCTTCTTCAGTTGTCTGGGTTTTTGAGAACTGGAGCATTTGAGACTCTCTCTGACTGAGCCAGCTGGTTCCCTGTGCACATGATATGCACACTGATGGATTTTATGGGCTTTTAGTTTTTAATTGGACAAAAGTCAAACAGTGATAATAGACAGAGTAATGTCTCAGTGTTTCTGTGACACAAAAAAAATGTATCCATTGTTTTACCATTTGTTTCTTCTGTATGATTGTGTCCTGTGTGGTAAATCACCACACCGTTCCCTGGGGCTATGGGTAGGAAACATAGCAGTTCAGAAAACACTGCCATACACCAAACTATGATCACTGCATGACATATTAGCACATTGTATTAGATGCCAAAGAGAAACCATGTATAGGAGAGGAACTGAGTTTTTATGCCAAGGTTTATTACTGATCAATCTTACGATTTAGATTTCCACCTGCTTATCTGCTGCTGTTAGAGCAGGGCCCCACACCTTGTGATATACAGTAGTTAGTCTCACAGGTTAATGGCATGTGACTTCTGTCAAGACTGAAGAGTCAAGACTGACAGAGTAAAAGAGTTATATAATAATGCCGTGGTTTTATTGTGCAGATGTTTATGGCTGTTAGTTTTCTGCTAACACATGAGTTCTCTGCTTCCCATGCACCAGAAAGTCAATGTCTGAAGAATGAGCGCCACCTTTGAACATGTGAATTTAAGTCAAAAAGTCACCCTTCTGATCAGTTTGATGGTTGCAGATTGTGTTTCAGTTTCAATTAAAGCCCTCACAATGGATGAATTCAGGAATGTGTTCCTCTTTTGGTGTGATTTCCTGGCCAATTCTGACAGACTTTGCAAATTGAATGTTAATGTGACTGCACCTTTACCGGGGTCAAAGGTCATCCTCAGCAACAGTACAGCAGCCCTTCAGCTAGCAGAGTCAGTGTGTAGAGCTGGGATACCTCAGTACAGCTAATACTTAAGAACAACCTTTCTAACCAGTGGGTCACCCTCTTGCTCAGGTATTTCTTTTGCACGTCCATGTGAAGTCCACTGACCTCAGCACGCTGAGCTCTTTACAGGATGCCTGGCTGATGATATAAAAAGCAGGATGTCTGTAAATTCCCTTCAGCCTAATTCCAGTAAAACAGAAATCCTTGTTACTGGGTCCCAGCATATCATCAAACACATACTGCCTTATACTGGTCACCTGTCACAACAGATTAAACCTGTTGTGAGGAATCATGTCCTGTTTGATGGCAATTTCTGTTTTGGGCGATATACAACAGAACTTGTTCAATCATGTTTTTATTGCCTCAGAATATGATATAATAATAGATAATATATTGTAAAAACTAATCACATCACATCTGTTTTACACTGGCTCCCTGTTTGTTTTGGGATTGATTATAAGATCTTGTTGATCACCTTTTCATGGTCTGGCTCCTGACTATAATTTAGATCTTTTAAGCCCATATGAACTTTTGCATAGCTTGTGTTTAAGTGCACTTTGTTTTTATTGTGAAACACTTTGTAACTGTTTCAGGTGTGAACCTCCACCTGTTTTTGAGCCCTGCTGCCATCTTCCAGCTTCATTTCTGGTCCCTTAACTCCACCATGTGGTAAAACAGAGGAAAGATGAACATTTTCAGTTCAACAAAGTGCATAGTGTATGAGTGTCCAATTAAATATGTGAATTAAGCTGTATGTTCTGTGTTTTTAAACTAATTTTTCATAAGGTGTATAATGAGAACAACTATGTAGAATATGCAGAGCATTTGAATAAATACAGTGGAATTTAAGTGAGACTTCAAGGGAGATTGGACTTGGTGACGGTGCGAAGACAACAATCAATATCAATAATGAGACTAAAAAGTGTGAAATTACAGACATTAAAAACTAATATGATATGTGGGTTGTCACTTAGTCCATTGCTCCACCTGCTTGATACACCTAACACCACCAACCTGATACACCCACAAACTGCAAACATACTAAAATATATTAAATGCTACTGTAAAACATTATGCACTATTGGGAGGACACATACATTGTATCCCTGTCCCTACACAGTGATGTATATAAACTATACTTTGGTTAACAGTGCAGTATTGATAGCTCATATGGAAGAAAATGATGTGATTTTGAAAGAAACAGTGAATTAGACAATGGAAATGTATAATGATCAAACATTGTAATATCACCTTAATGATGTTTACCAAAATAATCAGCTACATTAATCTGATTACGGATTATAGGTAATACCATTTGTCATGATTTTGGATTGCATTTTAATTTACCTTATCTACAGCATGTCAGTGGATGACATAATACTGGCATTATGTTACTACCCAGTGCTCTTGCAGTAAAGGCCTTGTGTTCTGCTTTCTGGCTGCCTAACAACTGCACTGCAGTGCCAGGTTATGTAACTGTGTGTGTGTGTGCGTGTGTGTGTACATCGTGTGTATGTGCCTCGTAAAGTTTAGTTATAGCGCAACAGAAATTGTGCAATTGAATGATCTCTGTGAACAGTGAGTGCGCTTAAATTTTAAAATACTGTGAAAATTCATGTTGAGAAAAAAAATTATTGTGTCAATTTATAACTAACCTAATGTGTGCGCACCCAAAAATATGGGATGTCTTCTGCTAGTTTAAAAACTCTGTGATTGGGGACAATGCGTTGACATAATATAAGAGTGACAGAAGCTACTGGCAACTTTCAAGACGAATGTGTGTAGTGAAACTTACATTTGCACTAAATTAGCACAAATCTCCGTCACGTTTCGATGACTAAGCAAAGGTTTGAAGAGATCAAAAACTTTAATGTTCCGCTTTACTCGGGTGATTACGGTAATAGCATCGGGCTTACGGACCACGCCCCCTCAGTTCAGACACTGTCCATCCAGGAAAAAAACCGTTCTGTTCCACCGCAGTGTCCTCCTGTTTCTGTGAAGGACCGAGCACACAACTGACAGGTGAACGGCAATGGACATTTGAACATGTTTTTGCAATCTTGTTTACTATTGTCAAATATTGTGGGTACAGGAGTTTCAAATCGGAGGAGACATCACTAGCTACATTAGCTAGGTGACATAAGTTTAGCTAACGGTTATAACCTTAATGTTAACATGCCGCTTTTCACGTTGTGCTTGGAAGTTAAGCTTCACGCCCTAATATGTCAAAATACTGTCTCGCTTGTTTTAAGACAACGAATGTTGAAAGCCATTCAAAACTGTGTCTGTTAACTAACGTTTTTAGCGTAACCCTGCTTCATGGCGAAGGTACCTGATGTTACCACATGAACTTTGTTAACTATTTTAACTTTGTTAAAATATTAGACCCATTTTCACATTCGAAATCAGTATGATCCACCTTGCATTACTTTTTTAGTACAATTCCAACTTGACGGCACCGCCCACTGTTGTGCATTCTGTCGGTGGGAGATTGTATGAAGTACCAAGTGAAACGTAACTTAATTATGCTATTTTAATGAAATAAGGTGGCTTTGTTAAATGATACGTTAGCCGAATTCCTAAGTGGTTATTAACAATTAAAATAGGGCTTTTGAATTTGTTATATATATAATAACAATATGCTAGTAAACAAGGCAACATCAAACTAGCGTTCTTTTGAATGGAAAACGGCACGTTCGCACTGCATCACCGCGGCGAATGATTATCTGCCTTCATCTTGATGCTATTTTACGTCTGTATTTCTGTTTGTCTGTGTAGATATGGACTAAAGCGCCAAGCAGTGAACAGTCGTGTGAAGAGTTTTATAAATAGATAGTGTGACATTAAGGTCTGGATTCCTGACCTTGTCCTGGTCGGACCGCAGCACTGCGCAGACTCAGAGGGAGGGTTCAGTGGGGTTCAGTGACTCTGAATGCATTAACCTGCTCCAGTTATTGTGGAAGTGAACCCAAAGCTCTGACAGTAGAATTTGGGCCTGTGTCTGGGCTGTTGTATGGCTACTGCTGTGCTCCGACTACTGTTCAAGTACTTTCAAGGGCCTCCAGGGGTTCATGGAAAAAAAACCCAAATAAACAAAACAAACAAACAAAAACAAAACAAAACGTGCATGTTCACATAGGGAACATTAGATCCTATAAAACAGGGTTTTCAGTGGCATCAGACTCTAGTCATTTGAGGTGTTATTGACATGCCAGGCCATGTTTCTGATTCAGATGCTGGTGTAATGTAATGTAATGTCTCATCTTCTAAAAGCATGTTGTGTAACTAGTTAATGTCAGTATGAAAATTAAGCTGCAGTCCTTGAAAACCAGACAGTACACTGAAATATTTTCTTTATTTTTCAGATTGCACATTTTAAGTTAAACTGTACAGGCAGTCATTTGCAGTTTATTTGGATGTATTCCCATAATCCAACAGGCTAAAATAGTCAGTGGTGTATTTTACTTTTAAGTAAATGTAGCAGTACCACTCTATAAAAAATATGCATGTGCAATGTCCAGGTCAGCAACATTTGAATTTTGTAGTCGGTCAATGTGGAATTTAAAGAAAATTTTGTGTCCAAAATCAGTTTTTAGCTGTAACAACTGTCTGTTTGAACGTAGAGATGTACTTCATGGTATATTAAGTAATTCAGGACTAGCTTCCTCATACTACCACTGTTATGTTACAACAGTTTGCACAACGCACAACTTAGTCAACTGCTAAAATTGCCTAAGGATCCTTGTTTACCATACAGTCCATCTTTTTTTTTTTTAATTATGACAAGCAAATACAAACAACATATTACAGCCATAATAAATAAAGGAATAAATAAGTCAATGAAATTCACCACAGTCAGAAGAACAAACAAATCACACTAAATCAGACATTGACATCGACTCAGAATACTCATTATCATATACAAAATAATAACATTATATGTAATATTTGAATGGGAAATAGAGACAAATGTATTAATAACAAATACATACATACTAATTCTCAGCTCCAATGAGCTTCTCTCAATGATTAAAATCATTTCAGTATCGTTGTTTCCACTTGTCATATACACTTCCAAAATTAAGTAGCATTGGAGCAACATTCTAAATTAATATGAATACATTATATATGATTTTTAATTGAAAATATCTCATCAATATATCCATTGTTGCTTTAAATATTAGTGGTATTCACACCTAAAGAGAAACATATTCCTGTAATATTGGTGCAGAGCAATCACATGTATGTTCCAGTTTTATAGATATTGTGTGGAGTATCTCTTAAAGATCTAGAGGATAAATAAAAAATAAGTGATTTAATTTATGCTGTATTTTTCAGCCACTTGGTGTTTCTTATAGCAGGCTGGTATATCAACAGCTTAGTCACACTATTATTGATTTTTTTGGTTTCCAGTCTGTTTTTAAAGCAGAGATCAGTTGGTTGTGTGAATGAAGGGAAAGGATAACACCTTAAGTTTCAGTCAACTGATTATAGCCCATAGTCATTCACTACACAAATGCAGTCTTTTACTGAGAGGCATAAACCCACTGTGTTTAGAACTATTATAATGGATCTATCTCCTAAATTTTTTTTCTGGTTTATATCTAAGAAATTAGAATTTGATAAAGGCTGTTTGGACTGCTTTCACACACCTGGAGAATCTGAGGCAAAGAAGCAACACTGCAACGTGACAAGGAATTAAGGACAACATAAGAGGTTCAGTGAAAACTATTGGTCATTTGAAAATCCTGATTGTCAAAACTGGATTTTTGCACTCATTTTTTTCAATAACATTAACTTATTCAATAACATTTTCTACTTATCAAGCCTCAAATGTTATTGTATAGTTATCATGAGTGATCAGCAGTGGGTTGGATTTCCTGCTTCTTTTCAGTCCACTAATGCCATGTGCCTCTCACTAAGACTTAGTGACTTTTCAACTGTTCAACCTGTCTTTCTTCTTTACAGGAGGCCGGGGGTCAGTAAAGAAGAGATCTTCTCAAGATGTTACCTCAACACCTGAAGCAGATCAGAGTCCTGATGCTCAATGACAAGGAGAATTTAGAGAGAACTCTGTTCAGACTTGAACAAGGTAATGCCTCTTTTAAACAACTTCTGCTTTGCTAAATGACTAAGTCTATGTTAGCATTCAAAAACAGAATGCTCACACATCAAGGAGTATTTTGTTATAGAGTTTTACCTGAATTTGAAATGTACAGTTGTAATACATCTATGTCTTCCCACTGGTAACCATTGTGATGCTTAGTCAGTACTTTCCTGTGCAATCAAACACATATTGCGGGTAGGCAAAACCTTTTTTTAAGTCGAATATGGGGTTTAGAGTAAATCCCCTATTCAATTTAAAACCATCTTTATATATATTTTATCCATAAAAGAGTTCCAATTAGATAGTAGGACAAGTGTGTTGGGAATCAGTGATGAAGTTTATTCAGTTAGTAAAGGAAAAAAGACATCCTCTCTCAGAAGTAGAGCGTGTGTGTGTGTTGGCTGAAGAAAGAGCAGCTACTTGTGTGCCACTTGACATTTACAGTGCTCTGAACCTGATAGGGATTTTGTGAGCTGCATATGAACCTGGACTATATATAGCCATCTCTAGAAGACCAAATAGTCTGACATTTTTTGACCGATCTCACTGTGACTCACTGTGTGTGTCGGATGGGGTGTGAGGTATTCCTTTTGTATATTTTAAAGCTGCGGAGCTATGTTTTGGTGTGTGTGTGTATGTTTAAGATGGGATTCCCCTGCAATTATGTGGCCAGTAGTGACATGATCAAGGCTAATGTAAATTAGGGAAACAGAAAGTTATCAGCCATTTATCTTGTACATTGTTCATATTGATTGTTTTTCTGTCCTTCTTAAAGGACCAGTGTGCAGGATATAGTAGCATCTAGCAGTGAGGTTGCAGACTGCAACCAGCTGAATACCCCTCCCCTCGCTCCCTCCTTTCCAAGTGTGTTGGAGAACCAACGGTGACCACGGGGTAACCCCCTTGCTAAAGCCAGTGTTACTTGTCCACCATCATTTAACTGCGTTCATTGTCTTTTGTCATTTAGGACCAATACCAATAACAACAACATGTTCTTTGTGGAAGCGGTTGCGATCTAATGTTTCTGTCTCTACAGGTTTTGAGCTGCAATTCCGCCTGGGTCCGAGTCTTCAGGGCAGGAGAGTTACGGTTCACACCAACTACCCACTTGAAGGACAGAGGTTTGAACGAAATAACTTCCATGTTTTGGCGTGGAACTACCCGACAGGAAGGGAGGATGACTCCGATAAATACTGCTCTCTGGACCTCAAGATAGCTGGGTCCTATCAGTACTACTTTGGACATGGGTAAGACCTAATGGACAACAGACAGACACTGGCATCATATTGCCCTCATGAGAGAGGGTGATTTGTCGGTAAAATTAAGGAGAAGATTTCCAGTGTGTCTCTGAAAATTGCTTTGGAGTCATGAATGACTGATACAGATTCCTGCAGAGATGAAGAAGGGTGCTAGACCCCAATAAACTCAGCTCTGGATTAACTCAGAGCTAAATAAAAACCAAAAATATCATTTAGTTTTATTTATTAACTGTAAATTGATAGATTTTGTGTAATTATATAAACTGGCAGTTATTGTACATATGACCCAGTTACAGCTGCTGTTTATTGATTTGAAGATAAAATCACAACCCTGTGCCGACATGATGTTTTAACTGAACACGATTAAATTAAAGCTCTGGATTGGCCTGATCCAGATCCTGCTGATCAGCTCATCCGTAGTGTCTCCTGTGATGTCTTTCTGTTTGAATATTTTTTTTTTCCTGTTTGAATTATGTTGTAGTTCATGCTCTTGGCGCTAATTATTTATTCCAAAAAATAATTATTCCTTGTTTATAATTGCTCAAAACCCTTTGACCTTGACTTCCTCTATTGTTTTCCTGTCTCACTCTATTGTGTGTTATTACTTAATTTATTTTGTGTCTTGCAGAGACACAGAGCGGTCGGGAGCAGGATACTTTGTGGTTGATCCTGTTCTTCGTGTTGGAGCAGACAACCACGTCCTGCTATTGGACTGCATCACCATCCAGACCTACCTGTCCAAATGTCTGGGACACTTAGATGATTGGCCAGATAGACTGAGAGTAGCCAAGGAGGCAGGTGTGTATTTATTTATTTATTTATTTATGTTTTTGTAGAAGTCCAAATAAGTTAGCAGAGCAGATAATAGCCTAATTATTAGTAGAGCTTAACATGAAACACATCTCAAAAGGTGCCTATAACTGTACAGAGAGTTACGGTATTTTTGGTTGATTTATATGTCCATTATGATTATTTTGGGTTTTATAGTCTCAAGGTTCATGTGAACAGATCAGATGGTGGGCTAGTTGACAAGATGTAATGGATGGACACTTTTCAACCCAAGCTTGAATTTGAGTTAAAACAAAAAAAAAGAAAGAAAGAAAGAAAAAAAATTAACAGACGCACTCAACCAGGGTCCCTGTCTGAAAGAGGAACTGTAACCCTCAGTCTGAACCTTAGAGGTCACTGGATCATATTGACAGCCAGTCTTTGTTTACAGTATATTATTTTAGACCTCACCTTGAACTCAAATGACTGAGCTCAAATCAATCATTTCCTTTGTAGATTGCAGGTTCTGTACTACATGTTATCCAAGATCAGGGTCACAGGAGCATCGAGTGTTTCTCACCAGACAGAATGCACATTATTGTTGATTTTACTATTAAACAGCGGTATGTTGTCTCATTAATGCTGTGCTTATTAAGTGTGTCTCAGTAACTCTTTCCTCTGTGTTGTCCTTGTCCAGGATATACCATGATCCACTTCACTCCTCTGCAGACTCTAGGAGAGTCCAGGTCTTGTTACTCTTTAGCTGACCAGCTGAGCTTTAGCCCAGAGTTCAGCCCACAGGGTCAAAGCTATACCTGGGCAGATGTGGGGGCGCTGGTGGAGAAGCTAAGGCAAGAATGGAACATGCTATGTATTACTGATGTGGTGTACAATCATACAGGTGAGTGTATATTTATGTGTCTTCGCTATATAAATAAAATTGAATTGAATTGAATTTAAACATGTGCAACAGCCCAACCAGAGTGAAAGAAGTCAGACATCTTCTGTTGTGTGAATCATTGGCAGGATAAGGACAAGCAATTTGATGGTGTTTCCCTGGACTCTGGGACATTGTGAATTTTTCACCATATTGACAGTTTTCAGAGATTTTATGTGGAGAGTCAAGCTGCTCTTCAGGAAATTTGAGATGCACAGTGAGAGCAGCAGCTTCCTCTGATGCTCCATGGACACCATGCCCCATGGTGTGTGTATTGTAGACTAATGAAATGAGATGTTGACCAGCTCCAGTGATTTCTTTAAGCCTTTAGCTGTTACTCTGTTTTGGTTTTCACCTCTCTGATCCTTCTGCTTTGTGCTTTTGGAGTCATGGGGCTGTGCAAAGTATCTCTAACCCACACCTCCGGTCTGGATTCATTGATTGGACTCCAGGTTTGCTAGCTCCTGACCTCAGTTCACATACTTTTTCCAACCGACACTGTTAATGTTTGAAAGATGTATTCAACAATTATTTTTCAACAATTATTTCATTACACAGTTGAAAGCAAGACAGGAAGACGGGAGATAAGGGTGGACAAAGGTCCAGTGTCAGATTTGCATCAAAAACAAAGCAGTTATGTGGTGTGCATGTTAGGCCACGAAACCATCAGGACACCCTGCTAATGCTGTCTTAATGTTACTGAAGAGACTTGTTGAAATGTTTGGTGCACTCACTTTGAGATTTAATAACTTTCTTATATGTAATTTACTCTGTATAAGACTGTTTATTCAACTTTCAGAATATAGTAACTCAGTCTCTATGTCTTTATCTCTCTCTGAGACTGAGGACACATTCAAGTGTATCTGAAAGACAACAGATGTAGTGTAGTGTAGTTTTTAGAAAGTTAAAAGATAAAATATAGATTTACCTTAGTGATGACATGTTTAACAGGAGCTCAGAAAAATCAGCGATTAAAAACTAAAAACACTAACAGGAAGGTTGAATAAAAGGACACTGAAGCTCTGTACTGTATGTGCTCTCCTATATTAGGACTGTGTACCCCTCCACCCCTATCACCTCATCCTCTCTCCCTCTCTCAGAAAAGGTCAAGCAGTAAAATGAGCCTGATTAAAAGGTTAAAGACAGACTAAGCAGTTGATTTGCAGTTTGACTAAGGTTCAAACTATCTCTAGATCTCTAAAAAGTCTTACAAACATTTACTGCACATTCAAGCTGCCAGTGTCCTGTTCTACCACATCAAAAAGGTGTTCTCCTGGATTCAGGTCTGGAGACTGTGGAGGACACTGAAGTTCACTGAACTCACTGTCACTGTCATGAAACCAGTTTGAGTCTTTAGCTTTGTGACATGGAGCATTATCCTGCTGGAAGTATCCATTAGAAGA
>JBBMJY010000006.1:1166142-1178264 GCA_037833715.1 Toxotes lorentzi
AGCATGTAGATGACAGCGTCGTCGACTCCTAAATGGGGCTGATAGGCAAATTGCAAAGGATCCAAAAACTTTGTCACTTTGTTTTATGGCAGTGTGGGTTGTTCTGTCTGGCCTGACATCCCCATTTTGGTCCCCACAGCTAGGAAGACAAACATTAGTAACTGTAGAAACAAGAAGTCTTTTACTTCCTCTTAAATTGGATTAGCAGTACCTACAGTATGTCATTGTAAATCAACTTTAACAGGTGAAAAAAAACAAAACAAAAAAGCTTGTGCATGGGAGTGTTTAATATGTGAGAGGTGGTTAAAACATTTGAGGCCTAAGGGAGAAGGAGACAACTTTAGAAAACCTAGCACTTATTATTTTCAATGTTGTTGCTCACAATAATCCTGCTCAGCTTGGTTCTAGACGAGGAAAGTGTTGGTGCCATTCTCAGACCAGTTTTCCTGGCTTCAAGTAGGTTCTTTGGCTCTGAACTGTAGCCTTTGTGGAAAAGGAGTGAGGTGCCAAATGAGCTCAGTTCAGGCCAAGGACCTCCTTGGGTGATAAGGCCTTGAGACCGAGGTAGCAGATGACTGCACGATGGCAGATATTGTACATTTTCTAACACAGTTCTGACTTGCAATTTTCAGTTGTCTGAATCAGGGGATGGGTTCATGGTAATTCCAGCGTGAAGAGAGGCCCAGTGTTGTTGGATCTCAGTGTTTTCATCTCTCTCTCTCAGGTATTTCACCTTCCCATATCAGGACATGACTCTGGAGCAGGAGATGCAGCTGCTGGACCAGCCAGACAAGATCTGTCACTTCCTGGCTCACAATGGTTGGGTGATGGGTGACGATCCACTGCGCAACTTTGCAGAGCCAGGTCAATCTAGAGAACAACTTCAAAAAACAGACTGGTGCAAAAACAATAGGGGGAGCCTCATTTTAATCCCTGACATACCACTTAATCCCATAACATCAACCCAATTACACATAGTTGTATGAGCAGGATAATATACAGTTGAATTTGTATGTGTAACCAATTAATTAAGAACCTGAGAATCTAATGCAATACTTTCTAATTTCAGGCTATTTGTTGAACTGTCTGCATTTGAAAGTATAAACTATCAATATCAGTACTGACGTGCATCTTCGCTGTCTGTAGGCTCTAATGTGTACCTGCGTCGGGAGCTGATCTGCTGGGGTGACAGTGTCAAGCTGCGTTATGGCAAAGGCCCTGAGGACTGTCCATACCTGTGGGCCCACATGCAGAAATACACTGAAATCACAGCCAAATATTTCCATGGAGTCAGACTGGATAACTGCCACTCTACACCACTACATGTAGCTGAGGTATTGTCATTTATTATCATACAGTTAAGTAGAGAGACACTTTGGTTGAAACTAGTATACCATGGCATGTGATCTGATCCACTTGATCCAGGTTTCTGCATCTCAGAGCAGAGCATAAATTGTATTTTTGTTCTGGTTTTCAATTCCTGTGAGGACCCCCTTCAGAATGAGATGATACATCTCAAACGAAGAAGCTGAATCCAAAGTGCTAAAGAGTGGGAAATGCAGCAGAGTTCAGACCATCTTTAACTGAACTGGGTACATCCTAATCACTTTAGTTAGCTAAGACTGTACAGAAATCAACTGGATCAGAAACATCAACACAATGAAAAGAAAAATCTGGTTTCTCGTCTTCCATGTAAACCCCCAGGTCCTGAGGTCGATCAAAACCAGGATAAGGCTCAACACCAAAACTAGTGTCTCTTTAAATTTACTATAAGAAACATGTTTCAATAGAATATAGTTCTGTACAGCCTCAGAAACAGTTGAGTCAACAAAACATGTTTACAACTACAGTTTCAACTGAAAACTTCCTACTAAACCCAGACAGTTCTGCTCATCCAGTCAGCACAGGTGCACCTGCCCAGTGCTCAGGAATATTATTGACTGCTTAAACTGACAATAATGCCACATTTTGTCTACCTTAAAGTAGAGTCCAGCCTGAGGATGAGCTAACAGAACGCCGCTGATGTTCAGTGTGGCCATGTTGTTATGACATACCTACAGGAAACCGTATGCTGCAGCTACAAAGACTGACAGACGTGTTCATGCCACTGACTGGTGTAGTGTTGTGTTTTCAGCATCATAATAGTTGCATATTGTAGCATGAAATAGGATAGAAATAATCTGAGAAGAAAAGAGTGAAAACATGTAAATAGAGGGAAGATAAACTGAACGACATGAAGCTCAGTCTGCCTGTATGTATAAAGGTAGATGTGTATGTCGCAGACATGTCAGCGTGACCCTGTTAACAGCAGACTCTTCTTCTCTCCCTGTCTGTGCTGCTGGTGTATGGTGTATTGTCCTGTCCAGGCAATGCTAGATGCAGCCAGAGCGGTCAGGCCCAATCTGTATGTGATAGCTGAACTGTTTACAGGAAGCGAGCTCATTGACAATGTGTTTGTTAACCGGCTGGGAATTAGCAGCCTGATACGAGGTACAAAACTCTCGCATAAGCTAACTTTGTGTTTTTGTCTCTTTCTTTTCTTTTCGCTGCATTTATCTGCATTCTGCCTCTTCAACCCCACATGTCCCCTCTCTGTCTGTGCCTTTACTCTCACTCTGTTCTTGGACTGTATGACTGCATGGTGTGTTCACTTTGAGGCCTCTCATCACTAACTGCCCGTGTCCCCTTCACATTAACTCTCCTCTTCCTCCTCTCCTCCTCCTCCTCCTGCTCTTTCTCCCTCTTTCCTACCTCCCTCCCCACACTGACCTCCTGGTTTTGGTGTGTTGCCTTGCTGTGGTTGACCAGTTCATGCTGGACGTGGCCAGAACAGTGTGTCCTAACCTGTATGTGGTAGCTGAACTGTTCACCGGCAGTGAAGAGCTGGATAATATCTTCGTTACCAAGCTAGGGATCACATCCCTGATACGAGGTACAGTACTGTATGTATCACATACACTTACACACACAGTGCGTTCATTATCACTTACAAAGTAGACAGTCTGGGATACCACGGTAAGTGTGGAGCGCTACTAGAGGATTGAACAGCATTCTTCCCAAAGACTGGTGTTGACTGTGAAGGCCATAGAATAGAATTCACATCATTTTATAAATAATGGCAGATAAAATGCCAGAAATCTAATTGAATTTGTGCCTGTGAGCGTAGTTCATACTGTGGTAAACTAAATATAAGACACATGTCTCTAAATCCCTTGTACCATCATTGAAAGTGGAGGATCATTTCAGGGTTAGGGTAATGTTTGAAATATGCCAGAAATTTCTGCGTTGTTACAAAACTCTTTTTTAATTTTCACAAAAGAAGCCAAAGTTAACTTTAACATTAAATTAAAAAAGTGCAATAATATCACTTAAATATAAAAAAAGTAATCATATTACAAATCGCAATTTTCAGCTTTCAGTATTTGACAGTTTTTGATGCACTGTGCATGGTATCAAAAAAGTATTAAACAGGTTTGACATTCAGCAGACGACTTAAATATATTTACTTAAAGCAGGCAGGTGTTGTCCTTCAGCTCTGAGAACACCTTCACTGCATGACTGGACTGTGGCTGCAGCTGCACTAAGCTTGACTGTGTGAACTCATCCACTGTACTGCAGCAGTCTGGAGTGTGTTGTGATATAACTGTCCTCCCTCCTCACAGCAACTTCTCCTTAATGCCCCCCCCTCCATCCTCCTCTCCCCCACCCTGTCCACAGAGGCCATGTCAGCGGGTGACAGCCACGAAGAGGGCCGGCTAGTCTATCGCTACGGAGGTGAGCCAGTAGGAGCCTTCGTTCAGCCCAGTCTCCGCCCACTCATGCCCTCCATCGCCCACGCCATGTTCCTCGATGTTACCCATGACAACGAGTGTCCCATACAGGTGGGTCTCTCAGGGTCAGATCAGGTTGGGATAGAGTGACTGAAGAAGCTGATAACCAGCTTTAGTCTGAATTTTTATTTTTATTTGACCATTTGTAATCCAAAAAAAAAAACTGCTGTTTGTTTGACTCTGTTCCATAGCTGCGTTCAGCGCTGGACTCTCTGCCCAGTTCTGCTATTGTCTCTATGGCCTGCTGTGCTACAGGCTCCACCCGAGGATATGATGAATTAGTGCCACACCAGGTTACTCACAAACACACACATTACATATTATTTCCACCTGATAGAGTTAGCCCTAACTATGGTTATTGCAAATAACTGAAATTAATTTGAACCAGACTAAAAAAAAACAATCTAGTGAATGAGTAGTACACTCAGACTTGTGTGTGCACTCCTCCTTTACATGTAATATGTATATTACGTGTATTTATATTTTATCTTTGAGATATTATCCTTTATATTTCTTATTTCCTGTCCTTACTTTTTACTCTACTCAGTCTAATTCTATAATTATTGCTCATCAGATCCTCCTGAATATGCCACGCCTACATTTCACTACTCATATTGAAAATATGGCCATGTGTCATTTTGGTCTATAGTTGTTGCAGATTAATTATATGTTGGACTAATTGATCAGTTGACGAATCACTGCAGCTCTGATTGACCTGCCTGTTACAGGATACACATGTACTTGCAAGAACTAGTAGGCTGCAATTAGAAGATTCACTGACCATCCTGACAGTGCTCGGTGTGTGTGTGTGTGTGTGTGTGTAGATCTCTGTGGTGAAGGAGGAGCGTTTATACCCCAAGTGGAACCCCTCAGCATCCCCCTCCTCCACAGCTGAGGTGGGATTTCAGACTGGCATCATAGCTGGGAAAGTGGCTCTCAACAAGCTGCACCAGGAGCTGGCTGCCCAGGGATTCATACAGGTACAGAGCCACAGCGTGCTGCATGTACAACACATGTCCTACAGGTCACACATCGGTGAACGTCTCATCCAAGTTTGATTTCTAAACGTCCTCTTCATCAGGTGTATGTAGACCAGGTTGACGTGGACATTGTTGCAGTTACTCGTCACTGTCCCAGCACCCACCAGTCTGTGGTGGCAGTATGCAGGACTGCCTTCTGGAACCCCAAGACCCACCAGTACAGCTCCAACGTCCCACCCATGTTCATACCTGGTATGACGAGAACACTATTGCATAAATATATTATCTTTGTAGGATTCATGTGTTTCTTGTGCTTTCTTACATGATATCAGTTCTTCAGCTTGCCAGACATAACCATGCCAGGTTCCCCTGTCTGTCTTCCTCTCTCTAGGGAAGATAGAGGAAGTGGTACTGGAGGCGAGGACAGTGGAAAGGCATGCTGGGAGCTATAAGAAGGATGACAAGTACATCAACGGCATGCCAGAATACACAGTGGAAATAAAAGAGCATATACCGGTAACTACGGCAATCACTGTCATTTTAAAGATCAGTGTCATCCTGGGTCTTATTGAGATGAATGAACTGAAACAGTAAAACAATTCTAATGTGTTTACAGCTACAGGAGAGTGCAGTGGTGAAGCAGGCTGGGGTGACGTCTAAAGGCCGCTCAGAGTTTGTGGAGGAAATCACCTTTCAGAAGTTAACACCCGGCAGCGTCATCGCCTTCAGGTGAAGCACTCACACACACACACACACACACACACACACACACACACACACACACACACACACACACACACACACACACTGCATAAAACATCAAAGTGAAGTCAGAATAACAGCTTATTGTCCGTGTCTCTCCTCCTCACAGGGTTAGTTTGGACCCCAAGGCCCAGAAGCTGGTGGGGGTGCTGAGGTATTACCTGTCCCAGTTCAGCCCGAAGTACAGGAGAGGCAGCATAGCAGATGAAAACCCACCAGAGGCGTTGCAGAAGCCTTTGGCACAGTGAGTACACATGGAAAAAAAATTGGGTGTGTGAAGTTAGAAAGAAGTGAGCTTACTGGAAAGCATGGGATAAATAAGACAATGACATGGTGAAATCTGATAATGTTACAGGAGTTCAGTGCTAAATCAGTGCAGAACTCCTCAAAACTGTTTGTGATCTGCAGAAGACGTTACAGAAACATCTGAGAACATAGAGAATGTACAGACAGCGTGGAATAAGGGAAAAGCAGCACACAGGTCAGAACGTTTTGATCTTTCTCAGGCTGATGTCCACGCTGACGTTAGCAGACTTGAACGCCCTGCTGTTTCGCTGTGACGCAGAAGAACAGGAAGACGGTGGAGGCTGTTATAATATCCCAGGATGGGAGACCTTCAAATATGCCGGACTACAAGGTAGCAAAAAGCGCAACAATACAACAGTAAATGAGCCAGTGGCTTCTGACTTACCTTCAGTGATTTAACCCTTCTGCAAACACACACACATACCTGCTGTTTAACATGTAGTTAGACCGTGGTGTTTGTCACAGTGTGTGACAGCAGTGTAAATGTAGTGGTTGTTGTGTCCCTGTCAGGTCTGATGTCGGTGTTAGCTGACATCCGTCCCAACAATGACCTGGGCCATCCTGTGTGTGCAAACCTCAGACAAGGAGACTGGCTGATAGACTTTGTCTCTAACAGACTGATACACAGGGAGGGACCACTGTCACAGGTGAGGAGTTTACAGCCTTAAAGGGGTCAAAAAGTGTTGTTCAGCCACACATATAACATTTGTCTCCAGGATAATGGAGCCAATCTTTGTGGCCATTAAAAAAAAAAAAAAAAAAAACTCTTTCTTTCTGGATTGGTTGCTGTGGGTCTGCAGGTGGGTCAGTGGTTGGGAGCCATGTTTAACTACCTGAAACACATCCCGCGCTACCTCATTCCTTGTTACTTCGATGCCATCTTGGTATCGACCTACACCACGGCCCTGGATGCAACTTACAAACTCATGTCGAGGTGGGAGAGATGATGGCCGTGTTGCTGAGATCTAAAATTCAAATCTGAGACAGGCTTTTGGTTCCTGTTTTGACACATCACATTTCTCGCTGCCTCTCTGTCCAAACAGTTTTGTCCAGAACGGCTCCAGCTTCGTTCGTCACCTGGCTCTGGGCTCGGTTCAGATGTGTGGGGTCGGGCGCTTCCCTGCCCTCCCGCCTCTCTCCGTGAAATTAGAGGACGTTCCCTATCGCATCAGTCCAATCACAGGCCAGAAGGAGCAGTGCTGCGTCTCATTGGCTGCAGGTATCCTAGCAACAGACATTTAATGTGGTTTCTGTGGTTACAATTAAGAGTAAAAAAGTGAAATTAATTCAATAAATTGAAATTAAAAACTGTTTAATCGAGCTTGTCTTGAATTAAAGAATTCACAGAGGTAAAGATGGGATAGAATATTTACTGTACAGAGAAATACGCTGTGTGTGTGTGTAGATGCTGTTTGAACTGAATAACTGTGATATTTCCTCAGGTCTTCCTCATTTCTCCTCTGGGATTTTCCGTTGCTGGGGCAGAGACACTTTCATCGCTCTCAGAGGGCTGATGCTGCTCACAGGGAGATACACTGAGGCCCGGTGTGTGCACATACGTGTGTGTGTGTGTGTTTGTGTGTTTGTGTGCGTGAACCGAGCTGTTTCTGGTAACACACTTTGTGCATATTAGTGATTGTGGCTTTCATTAAAAAGTCATTCTGTCACATACTGACTGTAAAAATGGTTTTATGTAGGCTTTTATTTTGAAATCTCTTTTTTTCAGCTGGTTTATCAAAAACTGTCAAAATCCTTCAATAACTAAACTCGAAAAATGAACCATTTCCTCTCATGGTCTCCATAGTAACATCATCCTGGCCTTTGCGGGGACGTTGCGTCACGGTTTGATCCCCAACCTGCTGGGCGAGGGTCGCTGTGCCAGATACAACTGTCGGGACGCCGTGTGGTGGTGGCTGCAGTGCATCCAGGTAGGCAGGTACACGTGCTGTAAAACAGGAAGGGGTGTGGAAGTAAGAATCCTTAGTCCTTTAGTAAAAATCCCTGCAGCAGATCAGATGATATGGTGTCCAAAAACATTTGTCAGAGTCCCTTTGGTTTCTGCCTCATGTTGAGTTGGTAAAGACTCAGCAGAGTCCTGCAGCAGCTTTCTGTACCTGTCTGAAGTTCTCAGGGTTGGTGGAGATTATGCGAAACTGAAGCAGTATTATCAGTTTGTAAAGTTTAGTTTTGAACTGTTTATAGATTCTGAACATAAAGTTTGATTCAAACTGCTTGTATCCCTGCAGTCAGTCTCACATTCATCCTGGAGTATATTAATAAAAAGTAGTATTGTAAGCTTGATGGATATCATGATTATTTAAAGTTGTGAATTCTGTGTGTGTGTGTGTGTGTGTGTGTTGCTGATGCTCCATGCTCTGTTTGTTTTTATTCAGGACTACGTCAGCCACGTTCCCCAAGGTCACGAAATCCTCCAGTGCCCAGTTACACGCATGTACCCGACTGATGACTGTGAGCCACGCAAACCTGGAGAGGTGGTATGTACACACACACACACACACACACACACACACAGATACAAATAAGCAGAGGTTTGCCACAGGGTTTTCTGATTCTACCACCAGCAGATTTCACACAAACAGGCTTCAGCTGCTACTGTCACCCACATAATCAAATGTCAAATTCACACGCCTGATATGTTTTTTTGTGTGTGTGTGTGTGTGTGTGTGTGTGTAGGAGCAGCCTCTGTATGATGTAATCCAGGAGGCTCTGCAGCGCCACCTACAGGGGATTTCCTTCAGAGAGAGAAACGCTGGACCCAAGATAGACATGCACATGAGAGATGAAGGTAAGGACAGTGTGTGTGTGTGTGTGTGTGTGTGTGTGTGTCCTTTAAACAACAGCTCTGGTCGTTCTGAGCTCTCTCCTCTCTTTCAGGGTTCAATGTGGCGGCTAAGGCGGATCCAGCCACGGGCTTTGTCAGCGGAGGGAACCGCTTTAACTGCGGCACATGGATGGACAAAATGGGAGAGAGCGAGCGGGCGAGGAACAAAGGCATGCCTGCTACTCCAAGGTAAGACACACAGATTCATCACACAGGTCGCCTCTCACTGTCCCATACAAACCGTTCCCTCACAGGTTCTTCAGGAAACAAACAGAAGCTGGAATCTGTCACTGTGTGTTACATCAGAATTTTCTTTTGTTTCCTGTGGGACTCTCTCTGTCCAGAGACGGAGCGGCTGTGGAGATCGTTGGTCTCAGTAAGTCAGCTGTTCGCTGGGTGGTGCAGCTCCACGCCAAAGGACTGTTCCCTTATGATGGAGCTAAAGTACACAGAGATGGTACTACCCACACTCTCACACACACACTCTCACACACTCTCACACACACACACACACACACACACACACACACACACACACACGTTAACAGAAATATTGATGTCACAGATATCTTCTGAGAACAGAAGCGTCCTCTGTGTTCACTCTGAACTGTCTCCGTCTCCGTCTTCCAGGTAAGGAGCTGTTTATCTCGTACTCCCAGTGGAACCAGCAGCTCCAGCAGTCCTTCGAAGCAGGTTTCTGGGTGTCTGGTGACCCAGCGGACCCCAACGAGAAACACCCTGACCTGGTGCATAAAAAGGGGATCTACAAGGACAGCTACGGGGCCTCCAGCCCCTGGTGTGACTATCAACTGAGACCCAACTTCACCATCGCCATGGTGGTGGTAGGTCTCTCTGGATCAGTTTGGTCTCAAACAGAAATGAAGTTAGGAATAAATATTTCATTTTTCTGGTTAACTGACCACATCTTTAGTCTGTGGAGTGACAAGATCTCTGAGCTGTGATTTGCTGGTTGACGTGTTCCCTGTTTTAAAGGCTCCAGAGCTGTTCAGAGTGGAGAGAGCCTGGGAGGCTCTGGAGGTGGCTGAGAAGAAACTACTGGGACCACTGGGAATGAAGACACTTGACCCAGAGTAATATTCATACATCTCCATGCACTCACACTCAGAATACACACACACACACACACACACACACGGTGGACCTACTGTATGTGTCCCTGCTTGTAAAATGAAACCACCTCTTTTCATGACGGGCTCAGAAATAATTGCAGTGGAAGGATGAGAATCATAGAAGAAGAAGTAGCTAAAAGACAAAGTTTTATCTCTGATGGCAAAAATGTTGTTTGTGTCGTGATTGTGTTTGACGCCTCGTCTGTTGTGTGTGTGTTGTGTCAGTGACATGGTGTACTGCGGCATCTACGACAACGCACTGGACAACGACAACTACAACCTGGCGAAAGGTTTCAACTACCACCAGGGACCGGTGAGTGCGAGCGGCCTCTGCTGGTGAGGAGCAGCACTGCAGCTTAATGAGACGTTAATGTAACAGAGCTGCAGCGTCGTGGTATCACACCGCTGCACTGACTGTCTCCCTGTATGGGACGTTGATTCTTCTTCTGTGTCCATGTGGAAAAGAGTTTCTTTTGAAAACAGCACTTTCCTTTTGCAGTGAACTCACTGGTTAAAACAGAAGGTTCTCACTTCAGCTTTAAGTTAATAACTCTTTATCTGTGTGTGTGTGTGTGTGTGTGTGTGTGTGTGTGTGTGTAGGAGTGGCTGTGGCCTGTAGGCTACTTCCTGCGTGCTAAACTCTACTTTGCCAAGAAGCTGGGAGAGGACACCTATGCCACAACAGTGACCTTGGTTAAAAATGTTCTGTCCCGACATTACACCCACCTGGAGAAGTAAGACTGACGTGATTTCTTCTTCTTCTTCTCTGTATTTTGGTGTGATTTTTTTTTTTCTGGTCCATCATCATCTGTCCTCTGCTTCCCTCAGGTCTCCATGGAAGGGTCTGCCAGAACTGACCAATGAAAACGGCCAGTACTGCCCATTCAGCTGTGAGACCCAGGCCTGGTCCCTGGCCACTGTGCTAGAGGTCCTCTATGACCTCTAGGTGACCTTATGACAGCGGCTGACCTCACCCCCTGATGTCATACGCTGTGGTGTAGCTGAGGGAGCAGCGATTTGGGGTCACAGAAACATGACCGCATTGTACTCCACTGACCTCTGACATCACTTCCTGTGATCACAGCGGTTTCCATGCTGCGTTTATGTGCAGTAGGAAATAATAATTTAAATTTGACAAAAGACTGGTTAATGTTTAACACGTCTGAGCAATGACTTGTTTTAGTTCCTGCTTTGCAGCGTAGGAGTCGGTGCTGGTTCCAGACTGATGGTCCTGTCAGTAGTTAGTCATGTCATTCACATATAAACTGCTTATTTACCGTCTTCCCCGGATGACACACAGTTAATGTTGAGCTTTTATTGTGAAACTTGTAGTAAAATATATAGGGTGCCAGTGTTCTGTAGTGTTAACATTCAGAAAAGTGCTTTGGTCTGGACGTTGTCAGTGTTTGATTCAGAACCTGAACCTGTCACTGTGTTCATTTACACATTGGATCCTACCTCTGAACTGTCACAGCCCAACCTGTCCTCAAGTGACCTACACACCTGGTGTTCACCAGATGTAGCAGCAGTGACGTACATTGTGTTATAGGTTGTTTGAATCTATACGTTAAAGGTCCTGTTTCCTAAAACCTCCACCTGATGCCTTCATCCACGTCAAATAAAAACCCCACAGAGATGGTCTTCCAGCTGTTTCCCTGTCACCAGTTAGATTTAGATTAGATCAGTGTTCTGTCGTCATCATTCATCTGTGTATTAATGTGAAAAAAAAAAAACCTGCTCTGTGCATGAACTTCCTCTTGTGTGTGTAACTGTGCTGTAGATCTTTACTGATGCTCCCCAGTCTGTAAGTGTAGCTGTGGCATTTTTAAGTAACAGAAATCAGCAGCATTTCTCTGGTGAGGAAAAATAAAACAGAAAATATACAACACCAACTGTAACAGCTTCTGCGTCAGACGTGTGTGTGTCCACACTAACACTCACAGACACATGAAGCCCAGTGTCACTGAGTTCAACTGTTCTGTTTAAAATCCACTCGACTGGATCACAACACGTCAGCTGGTCTCTTTCAATTTTATCGAGGGCACAACACTGAGGAGATGGGAGGTGTTTTGTTTTTGTTTTGATCCGGACTGGACTGTGGTTCCACAGCTGATCTTCCTCCTCCGGTCTCCCAGACACACACACACAAATAGGGATAATACTAAGCAATGCAAAATCAAAATGACATTGTGTTGTCATCTTTTTTACACATATTCCTCTTCAGACAGCTCCACATCAGTGTAAATGGCACCTCTCAACCAACCCTGAGCCA
>JBBMJY010000006.1:1178364-1223523 GCA_037833715.1 Toxotes lorentzi
GCAGCCAGTTACCTTTAAGTCCCCAAACTTTGGGCACTATGTGTTGAAAGCTTTAACTCACACGCAGTTCTTTCCATTTTGATGTAAAGCTACTCAAATTAAAGCTGAGACTTGGCACTTTATTGTAGAATCATTGAATTTGGGAACTACAGCTCCCATCAACCAAAAACCACATCTGCTTCCTCACTGACCTTCACTCACTGTCACTTATTTATTTTAGTTGAATTCAAGTTGAACTTGTTAAAGATTTTTTGAATCAAACAAAATCAGGCAAACAGAACATTCTCATCAAATTAGTTTTTATTTTCAACTTCACTAAACATCCATCATTTCTGTTTTCCATTTTCACCCACAGCCACTCGTCATTTAGATCACTATAGACCTACCGAAGACACAACTCATCATGATGCTACCATGGCTTGTTCTCAGGAGTGAAATATGGTTAAAGAGGACCGTGTGTGTGTGTGTGTGTGTGTGTTAGCAGTAGGCAGACAGACTCAGCAGACTGATGAAGAGCAGAGCTGAGGAGGAGAAGACCTGAAGAGAAGGAGAGAGAAACATGTCAGCACTACATCAGTCCAGATGCAGTTCAGAACATGGTCACATTATTTAAAATATGGTGCTAAGGTGTACCTCTCTGCTCCACACTCAGTCACAAAAATATCTCGCTGCCACAAAACGTACAGATATTCATGGTCCCCAGATGTTGCCTCTGAATCAGGTTGGTGATCCCCTGACTTTTCCTCTAGTGCCTTCATGAGGCTGATGTTTTTGGTTGTGGATGAAATTTGTTAAAGATATTCACGGCCCCTTGAGGATGAATCTGACTTTAGTGGATATGTGATGAAGGAGCATAGTGTGGAGACTCAGACAACAACAAACCACTGATTGTTGTCAGTCACTGAGTTGACTGTAGTCAGGCTGTACTGAGGACAGTGGCTGTATGTGTGTAACTGATGATCAGTTGTACACACAGCCTGTTTACAGAGATGGAACTGCCTGCACTGACACTTCACTTTATCCTGAACATGTTCTTTAGTGACATTATCCTTCTTTTAAAAATGTAACTGAGAACATTTAAACTGACTATACTCTGAGGACATCTCTACACAAGTAATGTTACTTCTACTGGAGGAACAGGACTCGTACATGAGTCCAGCTTTTCAGCTTCTCTGTTCCACCCTTTGAAAACTCTTAAAGTAAGTGTCAAAGTGTCCTGACAGACGGGTCCTCTGTCAGTCAGTGAATCAGTCGGTCAGTCGGTCGGTCAGTCAGTCAGTCAGTCAGTCAGTCAGTCAGTCAGCACTCACTCCAGCTGGAGAGGTTCCACTGCTGTCCAGTCTCAGAGAGCTGCTGTTCAGCTGAACCCAGAACGTTGTGTAGTCCTGGACCAGAGTGGCACTGTCAACATGTCAAAAACAACAAGGACACAAAGACAAGTATTAGAGAGTCCGATGTGGATCCATTTCTGCTGTGATGGATGTGACACTGCAGAACCATGATCAGATCCTGTGATGGTCTGAGAAATGTCAGCTGCTTTAATGCCTGATGAAAGTAGTTTTATACTTTGGACTTTGATTTAAGGTGCAAATCAGAAAAGGACCTGGGGTGTGTATCATCAGCAATGATCCTTGTGTGTGACTGTGTGTGTGTGTGTGTGTTACTTTGTCTACCTGAAGTAGATATCCCCGTACTGACTGTTGTTCGGTGCCTCCCAGGTCAGCTGGACCTTTTGTTTCTTGGCTGCTGATGCCTGACTAACAGTAGAGTTCTACACACACACACACACACACACACACACACACACACACACACACACACACACAAAGACAATACATATTAATTATTAACTTTATGTCAATTTAGTCAATAATAGTGATAAGTTCTGCTAAATGATAAATTATTAATTAAGATTCTTTTTAGACAATGATAAAAACAATGATAAGCTAATCAGTGGTAAAATAACCACTGGAGGAAATTGTGTTCAACTGTGTTGCACTGAGAAAAGACGTCTCTGATCTGAGATCTCAGATCTCAGATCAGAGATCTAAGAGCGAAAACTAAGTCCAAGGAACGTCTATACATCAGTTTAAAGCCTGATCCATCTTTTAAATAACAGTTATACACTTCAGGTCAGTGTTTTCACTCATCCTGTGAAATATCTCAGCATCAACAGATCTTTTGACATGAGACTTGGCACAGACATTCATGTTCCCCTCAGGATGAACTGTAATAACCCTGGTGATAAACTGATGCCATTCTCCAGCTGCTTTGTGTTCAGTGCTAGTTAGCAAATGCTGGCTTATGCTAACATGATAAAGTAAGATGTTGAAGAGGGTTAACGTTCCAGCTGCTAAACATCAGCACTGTGAGCTTATCATTACTGAGAATTACATTACAGTATGTGAGGATCTAAAGGGGGGCAGGACTCCATGTTGTGTAGCTGTGGCACATTACTTATTATTGCAGTGCAAACACTGTTGAACCATATTTTGGAATATGATCTGACAAGAGTTTAAAATTAAAGTGTTTTATTCCAGTATGTTCGTTCTTAGGTTTGCTATATATTCATATGTCAATTCAGGCAACAGTCCTGATAAATATATCCAGGCCTGAGGACCACAACCTCTGGATGTTGTCATGTTTAGAAAAGAAACAGAGGAAATATAACATTCACTCATACCTCCATGTTTTTACAGTGCAGTGTTGTAAACAGGGTGGTGTCTATGTTGGTGAACTGTCCTACAGGCCACAGCAGAGCTGGAAAAACAGAAAAACAAATGTTCATTCCACACATGTGCTGTGACAGAATCTGTGTCCCCACTCTGCTGAGTCTGTCTAAATATAATGACAAAGAAAAACATATAGCTTCAGTACATATTTTCTCCTAAATGACATTTCAAAGAAACATTTAAACACTTAAACACTGAACATTAAAGGCCTTTGTACCGTTCCCCTCTCTGCTCCTGGCCTGTAACAGGAAACCCCTGAACTCTGCGGAGCTGTTCATCACCACGTCCACCGTCACTGCAGCAGAGAATCAGGGAGGTGAGAGTCAGGAGGGATTCAGCTCAGCTTTATTTATTTATATAGCACCGAATCATAACAGAAGTTATCTCAAGGCACTTTCCATATGGAGCAGGTCTAGACCGTACTCTTTATGAAGAGCAGCACTTGGCATTAAAATGAGAGAAGAAAAGCAAAGACAGACCTGCTTTGTATCTGAGGCCCTTTGATGCTCTATAATGAGGGGATATTTTCAGACCCAACCAACCACTGCTGAGTTTCATACATGTTTTCATGAGCCATGAATGGATATAAAACAGTAAAGCACCATATATAAAACATACATTAGAGTATAAATATAACATTAATTAAAATATGTTTAAAGGTGCCTGAATAATGCAAGGAAAAATAGTTTAAATGGTTGCAAGTGGTGTGATATTATATATTATATATATTATATATATCATTATATATATTATAAATACCATGTCAGTATAATTCCTGATAGACACAGTAAGACACCTGACATCTGACCTAAAAGAGTGAGCAAAGCAACATACAGTGCTTGGACCATCGATGAATATCCACCTGTAATGACTCCGCCGGGCCTGTAGGTGGCACTGGAGGTGGACAGTGTGAACGGTGGGTTACTGGTGGAGGGGGTGAAGGGCGGGTGCACTGGCATCATGCTGCCACAGGAGAACGCCACTGAGCCGTTGGGGAAACACACACAGTCGTCCACACACCACACACACATCACTACAAACAGTGACACAGAGGCTTTAAGAGGCATCTGGAACATCTGGGGAGACAATAGAAGTCAGATGTTAGGTTCACATTGTGAGGAAAGCTGGTTTGCTTTATGGCTGGAATAAATGTCCCAGCATTCCTCCGACACTGAATTCAAACTGTTTCTATAAAGTGAAAAAACAAATGGTGATGTCAGATCTTCAACAATAGAGGTCGTGAACTCAGAAACAAAACATTATGAACGTATGGGCAGTGATGGGATCTGTAGAAGACAATGATTTAAGATTTAAGATAAGGTTTTACTAAGCAGGTGATGGTTGTGTCCCCAGAGAGTCCAGTTCCAGTCTGGTTCAAATTAAACAAAACTTAAATCTACAACTTTAACTTTATTCTAGATTTTTTCCTGTTGCCAATGAATCCTCGCAAAGCAAAACCAACATCACATTAGTCCATGTCTCAGTACTCAAGTTTGCTTTTTTACTGTACGTTTTACCCCACTACATGTATTTACAGACAGCGTAGCTGCCAGTCACCATTCAGATTAAGATTTTACATCAAAAAACATATGACTCTCTTACATTACCTACACTGTTTAACATTAAACTAACTAGTTCCCAACCTTTTTGTCTTGTGGCTTCTTACAAAAAAACCTCCAAAGCTGCCACATTTCAAATGTCTATAAGTCGTTAGCATTTTTACCACATAGACATTTTGTTTAAAACCTCTCAAATGATTTGAATTAAAAACACATTTGAGGCAAAAATCCATGTCCAAATTTATGCATCCGATCTTTTTCTTTTTTGCTACCTCTCAGGTTTATCTGGTGACCATTACTGAGAGCCCCACCCCTAGGTTGGAAACCACTGGACTGAACTACCTAACTATTAATTAAGTAGTTAAAACTATCTCCACCTCAACAAGCTACAATAGTAAAAAGGCACTTACACATTCACCCATCAGTATTAACAACGTAATTTATTATATCAGTCACAGGTAGTTAAGTAACTTTTGATACTTGACTACATGTGACTTTAAGTCATTTTATCTCATAACACTTCTGTACTTTTCGGTATTAGGATTTTAAATGCAGGTCTGTTCTTTGTAATAGAGTATTTTACATTGCTGCACTGGTGCTTTTACCAAAGTACTTCCTCCACTACTGCACAGTAGAACTGAGTGTCTCACTCATGTGATTTAATAGTTTTTGCACAACAATGGAGCTCTATGGCACAGAGCTATATCAGGCTATGGATACACACACAATACTTGTTCGTTGGATACATTCATTGTTGGTTTTAGTCTTCTCATGGGAAAAGGAGAAACTGACAGAATACAGACAGCACTGACCTTATGCAATAATAACAGTACCACTGAAAAAAGACCATTAGGCTATGCTAAAACTTACATTGTGTCAAAAATACAAAATGTGAATATGATACAGCATCATGGCCGTTAGTGTTTTGGTTTGGTTTGAAATGTGTAGTCTGCCTGGATGGTTGGAAAACAATTTATACAGTGAGGTTGCTCAAGAGAAAGAGGTCTAGTATATGAAATCTTTAGTCATTTGTCATATATTAAACTTTTCTGTGCAGGTCTGTTGATCACATGTTCATAATTGCTGTCTTTTTTTTTTCTTTCCTCTGGGTAAATATTAGCAACAGATCAGGTCTTCTGTTCTGTCTCTTACATAGAACATGGCTCACCTACTTTCACTGCAAATCAGCTGTGACGAGTCCAAGTGGGAGTGCTCACCTTCTCTCTGGAGCTGCTGGTTCTTTCCTGTAGACAAACACACACGTTTGTAAGGAATCCTTTATAGCTACAAGAAAATGGAAGCTTAATGGTTTCTGAATCTTGCCAAAATCTGAAAATGAAATGAAATGAAATCACCTGGAGGTCCTCTTACTGGCTGTCTGTAACCCAAAGACCAAAAGTGCCTTGTAGAGACCAGCTCAGATGAGTAATTGGTGTGCGTTCATGTGTGTGATTTGGTTTCACCAAGGAGCAATCCACTGGGATCCCATCTCTTGTAACCATGACAATGCTAATTGTTCAAGAGGGGTGATTATTCTAAACAACACAATGGTTAATTATGACACAAACAGGTCATGTTTCTGATGACAACTTATTTAGTACACAAGGTTCCCTGCCTTACGTATGCAACTGCAGCTTGAATTACTGTGATTAAGCTTGTAACCAGTGAAATTCAAGCTTTTCACTTTGTCCATCTGCTTGATTTACAGGTTTTTACATTGTTATTCAATAGTTTCCCTCCATACTCTCAGAACCACGACCTGAAGCTTTCTTCAGGAAGTACTTTTGTGTCCTGGGTCAGTCGTCCAGGGTTTGTCCAGAGGAGCAGCAGCCAGAGGTCAGGCACAGATGCTTGTCAAGAACAGCTGGTCTTTTATTCTTTATGTGTGGTACAGTAAACAAAAACAACAACAGCAGCTCTGTGGGCAGTGTAACAGGTAAAACAGGTAAACAAACACTTTGGGAGAGGCCGACAATGACAGTCATGTTTACACAGTGTATGGGCCCCAGTAATCTTCACTGGCAGCCATGTTGGTACAGTACCAAAGTCCTGTTCCACAGCTGTGTCTATGTCTGTGCTGTTTGTATTATTTTTATATTTTCAAGCCAGTGACTCCACTGATGAATTTCCATTTAGTTCCTACTTGAGCCATCGCATGTGAAATGTCTAACACAATATACTGCTTCTCAGAAGTTAATGCACCTGCATTGTTCTTCATTATTTCCTGTTTCTGAGAAATTCTTCAGAAGGCACTCAGCAGTTGTTGATTAAGAAATAGCTCTGATGCTATTTCTTATATTCCTACATGTGTCAAACAAGTTAAATGTGTAAATAACAGCATTAGGTGTTGTTTGAAGACTTGTTTTAACTTTGACAGCTGTAGCTATGCTAACAGTTTCCCGCTACGTTAAATCTATGTGCTAAGCTAGGCTAAAAACATCCTGGACATATGTCTACTCTGGACACGCAGGGATGAAACTGATGTTGATCTTCTCATGTGGCTCTGAGACAATAAACAAGCATATTTCCCCAAAGGTTCAACTTCATGTAAAACACAAAGTGGAATTAAGTTGTGCATAATGTTCCTTAGACTGAAGCTAAACTAGTGCTTCTACTAAGACACACATGTACAAATGTGAACCTATGCAGTGAAGTGTGGTATGGGAAACCACAAGCTGCTTTCAGAGGAACCAATGCACACACCTCCCAAACCTCAGCAGCATGCATGTTATACGAGTAGTACACACTAATAAAACAGCCACGTCTCTGACAGACTCGATGTGAAGCCCAGAGATGTTTCAGTCTGTGTTTGTAGTCAGTGAGTATCCTTATGTTAACGTTAGCATCTGTGACCCAGCTGTAACCATTACTACTATTAGATTTTTAGTGTCATACTTTGAATGCATCTACTTTTTCTGTCAGCTACATGTTGAATTCAGTTTCATTACCATTGACTGATGCCTGTCTTGATGCTGTAACTGGCAGTAGGCCAGTTTTAATTTGCTACATCCAACATCATTCTGAGCAGCTGCTGCTGTACTGAAAATCTCCCTCTCTAGGGGAAGTGCTGCCATTTGTTATTTTGTAGTCATGGAGCCTCAGCTGGTCAGTGGCTGAAAAAAGAGCATAGTTACAAACCAGCACGGCACCAGTAGTACAGTCTGACCAAACTCTCTGTATGAGGCTGTGTATGTAGAGTGGGACCGGACTGGACCAGGGCTGAGGGGGCTCAGCCACAACGTTCCCCTGGTCTCACCTATCCTGGTCTGTTCCCATGCTAACAGAAAAGTTGCCTTGAGTCTTTCATGTGCTTTGGATGCACTCTCTTTAGTGGAACATAGCACCTTAAGAAGTGAGGGAATGGATGGATATTTACTATACACAACATCACTTTAAAAAAAGGATGGGAGATACTTGGAGTGATGGATACAGGAATGAACAGATGAAGAGTCCTTGAGGGTTTTTACCCCTTAAAATTGTGAGTGCTACAGTGAAGGATGGAAATATAGAAGAAATAACCACTCGAGGAAGGATATTTATCAAAGACTGGTTTGCGTCTTCTGTTTTGGAGTGAAGTAAACAGATGAACAGATATCCCAGTGAGTCTTAAGCTCGTCTATCTTCACATTGTCTGGGGAGGAGGTGGTCAGTGAACAGATTTAGTAGCACACTGACTGAATGGTAAGGGCTCAGAGGGAGTTGGCTAAAGCCTTGTACGTTGTGTCAGATTTAAAGCGATAAACGTCCTGTTAACACTGCTACAAAACAGGAAATGTGCTCTGTCTCAAAACTACTTCACTGTAGTAGTTTTTGCACTAGGAGTGATTCTGATCTTTAGTAGTGATAATACCACTTTAGATTTACTTTTAGGAGCAATTCTAGCCATGAGGGAACAAGAGAAAAGGGATAACATTGACAGGTAGAAGGCAGTGACCACAGGTTGACCTTTGACATCAGTGACAGGGTAACAGTAATAAGGTAAATGTTGATGTCCTAAGGCCTTATATTGCTAGCAGCAGGCTTTTGTGTAGCACCAATAAGAATGTAGTGTGACCGTTGGTACCAGTGGTTGGTGTTGAGGGTTCAAGGTGAAAGGTTACAGTTTAGGACTTCAGGGTCTTGGTGCCCTACAGGACTGGCAGCAGGCCTTTCTGTAGTACCAATGGGAACACAGTTTCACCTTTAGGACTAGGGCGCAGTTTGCTGTTGGCTTATCTTGGCAGGAGTCGTCTACTGCTACTGATGCTGCCGGGGCTGCTGCTGGGTAAACACAGAGAACCCAGAGGAATTATTAAAAAGAAAACATCTAAATGTTCATCTTAATTCCTCAGAAAAACACTTTCTTACGTCTAGGAATTAATTTATCCTCCTCTAATGGGGCTGAAAGTGCACTGAAATGTTGCATCAGCTACAGTAAATGCGTACACTGTGTTTGTTTTTTGTACCTGGTGCTTCTGTTGGACAGCTCTGGATTTCACAGCTCTGTCTGGCTTCTGGCTTGAGGGCAGAGTCACAGCTGTGGCCCCTGGTAACCAGCTCCTCTCCCTGGTAGCACTTGACTTCTCGAACCTGGACACCACTCCCGCAGGTCTTACTGCACTGAAGAGCAATGAGGGAACAGGACTTTTAATTTTTCTCTATATATTATAGATGATCAGATGCTCAGTTTAACACAGATGGACATGAAAAACATGAAGATTTAATTGACAATAAAAAGTGCACACATCACACACAGACAGTTTGAGAGTATTTATGAAGGTACAGTAATTTATACAAATAGCCAATCCTAGCTTTAGATTGCTATGGTAGTGTGCTGGATGGCTGATGCATACTGGCAGACAGAGATACCTGGGACCAGGATGTGGTGAACCATTTGGAGCAGGGTCTCTGGAAGCAGGAGGAGCTGGTCTCTGGTTTGTTGGTTTGGTCACAGCTGCTGTCTGGGAACTCTTTGAACACACCACCTTCTAGGCCAGCACACACCACCTGACGCTGCCGCAAACCGCGGCCACAGGTCGCGTTACACTGACAACAACAACGTCGCACAAGACACAAACAGGCAAAATAAGACTTATATACACATCTGTGTGGACTGACTCTGATTTTGATTATCTAAAAATGACACACACTCCCCCACCGGCCAAAATATGCATATTCAAAAGAGAACGACACCTCCACAGACCCGTTCTATAAACGTTTACCTGTTGCCATTCCTGTTCAACCCAGTGGGGGGAGCAGTTTCTGTCACCACAGGGATAAATGGCCAGTGGTCGCAGTGACTGGTCACACTGCTCCTCTGACATCACTACCCCTCCTGACGATCGACATGTCACTGCACGCACCATCCTTCCCTCTCCACACACACCTGAGCACTGGCACATATACAGACATTTTTAAATTAAATGTAAAACTGAAGTTTATCATAAAGTAAATATTAAATGAGAAGTGTTAAAGTGCCTGGTCTGGTGTGTGTTATGTATGTACACTGTGCTGAAGTTGTGTGTGTGTGTGTGGTTAAACTCACAGGTCCCCAATCAGAAACTGTCCATCTCCTGTCACAGGGCGGGCCCTCACATTCCTGACTCTCTACTGGCTGAGAGGATTTATTACACAGTCTCATTTCCATGGAGCAACGAACCTCCCGAGTCCGAACACCCCGAGAGCCGCAACGTGCAGAACACTAGAACACACACAGCGAGGCACAGAAACACACACACAAAGGTTAACACTTCAAAAGACTGCACTAATTTACGTTGTCAATACTCATGTTATATCACTCTACACTGAGGAACATTTATCCAACAGCTGTTGTGTTTGCTGTTGCTGGTTGACATGAGAACAAACATGAAGCAGGAGATCAGTAAACACTGAAATTTAAGGAGAGAAAAATAGTTTTACTTTAGCTTTGGAGCAATTTAATGAGTGATCATTACAAATATTGGGTGGGTTTTATATATTGGTGACCAGCGCTTCCCTCATGTCTGTTATACACTTGTGTCCCACATTCCATGTAGCATGGTAGTGGTATATAAAACTATAACTATTCTGAGAAGAAAAGTGTGGAATACCTTTTTAGTGTTTCAGTGGCCATTTTGAAACCAATTCCATGAAATACTGCTCCATTGTGTTTGTTTTTTTCTCTTTGAATCCCAAACGTGCCATGGTGGAGGGGTTTGTGCAATTTAGTAACGAAGGGAGCAACGCTGAAAGGAAACTAGTCCTAGGGAGGGTCAACTAATACAAATTAGTCTCAGGTGAAGGGTTTGACAAATTCTGTTTCAAGAAGACTATGTTTGATTTGAAAAGATCAGAGAGAACTGGATCTCAGCTAGGCACGAGCCTGGAAATTCAGAGGGAGTCATGTAGCTAGGAGTCAGTTGCAGGGGTCAGGGTCAGAGCCATGTCTTTGCAGCAGACACTGGCCTTAGGAAAACAGACACTGAAATGGTGCATGGTAGAAAGACAGAGCTATAAAGCAACACTTGTCAATATCCCTTCTATTGTCACATATGGTCACAAGACTTGTGAAATGACCAAAATTATCAAACTGTTGATAAAAGCAATCAAGGTGAGGTGAGGTGTTCAGTGTTCAGAGCGTATTCAGCTACTGCACCTTAACACTGGCAGGGGGCAAACCAGCTGAGGTGGTTCATTCACCTAGTGAAGATGCCTCCTAGCTGCCTGTGTTTGCATATCCTGGGAAAACCTGTCTGGGGAGGCCCAGCATATGGTGCAGGGATTAAATGTCCCTGTTAGCCCAAGAGCACTCGGATGCTCCAGGAGGAGCGGGAAAGTCTTTAGAGACTCTTGAGCTGTTCTGCTTTCCCACTGACCCAAAGATTTAATGAATGGATGGATGCCACGTTTTAGGTCTTACGTTTCAATTCCAGTTTAGTATCAGGTTTAAATTTTCAGCCACTGAAATGATTTTCACCAATGTTCTTAATTGTGATGTTTGTTTCTGTTGTGCTGTTAGTGTGCAAAAGTATATGTTAAATGTTTTCATACTGATGTTGAAGCTTTTGAGGCTTTTCATTGAACTTTTGGTTAACAGAATGCACACTGGCAGTTTTTGGACACTGCTTTGTGTTTTTCGGTTCTTCGACCACGCCTATGTCTTTAAGATGGCCTAAATATCAGCCAATGATGTCAGCATTGCACTTCTTTGTGGTATTACCTCTGACCACTCAGACACCTCCCACTGTGGTCCACAGCTCTGGCCAAGGCAGACCTTTCTATTGGCTGGTTTGTGCAGGTCATGTGACAGACACAGTGAATCATAGACAGAGGAGTCCAGACCAGGCGACAGCATCTTCCAGCAGCGCACGGTGCGGTACTGAACACCCTCACCACAGGTTCGAGAGCACTCACTCCAACCACTTGTCTCCCATCTGAGGAAACAATCACGAGATGGTGTAGTTAGTAAGGTCTGCAGTGAAAGTTCATAAGGTTTAAGGGCTATGTAGAAAGTAAAACCATTTAAAGTCATGTTAATGGATGTCATGTAGAACCCTGCCTTCTGGGAGCTCAGTGCTCACTGCAGACTACAGAACATCGTTGCATTCAGCCCACTCATCTGTGTGTCCCCAAGTCACTTCCATGGCAGCATGGGTTGGGGGATAATCCACACTCCTGCCTACCACTGTCTCTTTTGTTATTGCCACTAGAGATAAGCAAATTCTTGCTAATTTTTCAAGAAAATAAAAACTAAAACTACAGATAAGTGAAAATACTACACATTGTTAAAATTCAGATAATACAGATATAATAATTCAGATAAATAATCCTAATCAATCAAAATCTATCCTTTTACAATCTAAATTTAAAATTTTGAAAGTGGTAAATGCAAAAAGCTTTTTACTTTAGTTTTTCGTTCAATATGTGGTTGAACTGGGCACAACAGTGTTATGCTTAGGGTTGTAGTAGATTCAAATATGCCTACATCCTGCATCTTTAAATTTGACAACCAAAATTCAGACAGTGTCATCTAAAATGTATTTGCTTTTCTGATTGCCCACACAAGTTAGTCATCACTCCTAAACAATGAAGAATTCAGAAAACCTTACTATGCAGCATGTGGTTTGTGTCAGTCTGTCAGTAGTAAGTTAAATTAGTAAAGGCCGTACCTTGGGGGACACTCCTTTCCAGTGCAGAACTCATGTGTGGGCTCCGGTCTGGTCAGAGAGTCACAGTAACTGTCATCGACTTCAGTGCCATCATACCGAACACACAGGGCGTAGCTGGTGGTGATACCTGGTAATATACACACAGACATACAGTGGTAACAGAGTGTACGCAGAGTGCAGTCATAGATCAACAACATACAATCTATAAGCGCTACAGTGTAAGTATGTAATGTGTGTAGTAGAGGAAGATGAACAAGGATAACAGCAAATATAGTTATTACAATAATACAACAAATAAATTAGAACAGATAAAGAATCTTTCTGGATAGATTCATAGGTAAGTAAGAATACTTGACAAGCTGCCCTGATTTAAGACAGTTACTGTCACTGTGGAAGCACTGTGGTCAACATTGCACTGCGGTCAACTGATGACACCTGATCTGCAATTTAAAAAACACCTACAGCCAATCAAACAAGTATTTTCTTTGGCCATGGCACAATAAAAGATGCATTAACAAATATTAACATTCAATACATGTGAGTATTATTATAACGTTGATATGTACATATGAGTTTACCTGTTGTACAGGTTGAGCTGCATGGAGCATAAGCAGAAACCTTCCAGCGATACATGTCTGCCAAACTAATATCTGGGTCAAGGCCCACATCAAAGTCATTGCTAGGGAGTCAGAGACAGAGACAGAGACAGAGACAAAAGTACAGTTTTGAAACCTGTTTTTTTCCCTCATTCATTTACTCGCACACTAATATTATATGAGTTTTAGAAGCATTCTTTGGACAAGTATACAGTGCATTTGGAACATCTCACTTGGGGTTTTTACTGCAGTTTGTGACCTGTTATGGTCAGCTCTGTTTGTTGTGCACAAACCAACTAGACACCAACAGGGTATTATTAGCCATGTTAACAGTTTAGTAGGAATACTGTCTTTTTTTAAATAAAAGTAAAAAATGGAATATTGTGTGCATTCAATGTAGTGAATTATTGTAGTCACGGGACAAGAGGGAAGTTATGTTAATTAAGATGAAAAATGAGGTTAACAACTAGAGGTGAAAGCAACGCCTCTGTCATTTAAACAGAGGATAGGATTGATCTTAGTGAGTTTCACCTAATATCTATTGATATAATGGCAGACAAATCTGTCTTCTCCTGGAGAGGTATACCTAGGGAAATCAGTTTCTCTAATCCCCTACTTCAGTTATGCAAACCAGGTTTCCTGTTTATATGACATTTAAGAAATCAGCTTCCTGGAAAAAGCTGACAGTAACCTGTTTACTTAAGTGCATGTAAATGCACTGATGATAAATTCTAAGTGTAATACCATTAGCACTTAAGATTCAAGCCATTAAACATTATATGGCATAAAAGTGTAGTGAATTGCATCTGGCAGCTTCAGTGGTCTGCAAATATCTTCTCTACAACTGTTGCCTCATACCTGTCTGTGTTGGCCGCCTGGACTGCAGACACTCGTTGCACCTGTACCAAGATGGCAGTGTGTGTGTCTGAGTGTTTGTCAGGTTCTACTTCCAGTAGACAGTAACCTGTTTACTTAAGTGCATGTAAATGCACTGATGATAAATTCTAAGTGTAATACCATTAGCACTTAAGATTCAAGCCATTAAACATTATATGGCATAAAAGTGTAGTGAATTGCATCTGGCAGCTTCAGTGGTCTGCAAATATCTTCTCTACAACTGTTGCCTCATACCTGTCTGTGTTGGCCGCCTGGACTGCAGACACTCGTTGCACCTGTACCAAGATGGCAGTGTGTGTGTCTGAGTGTTTGTCAGGTTCTACTTCCACGTGTGAAACTGAGTGTGTGTCAGTAACCTTGAGCATGTCTGAGTGTATTTCTGCCTGTGTGTCTGTGTGTGTTCCTGCATCTGTGGAGGACAATGTTTCCATGTGTGTTTCTCCAGGTGAAAGTGGATCAGTGAGTGTGTGTTTAACAGAGTATGTGTTTGACTGTGTGAGGGAGTATGTGTTAGAGTGGGTCTGGTTGTATTGTAGGTCCTCCAGCAGCAGATAGGGGGCCTCTTCAGGCACAGCTGCAGAATGAACACTTTGACTACCTGTGAATGGACATGAAAAATGTTTGTAGGATTTTCAACACATCCTGAGGTTTTAGACATTAACTAATACATACTATTGAGAAATAATAAGGATGTTATCTCAGAACTTAAGATAAAATGATTTTTTTTTACAAAAGTTATATATATACTGAATGTTTTTAATCTGAGGATTTTCTTTTTAATACACTGCTCAAAAAAAATTAAAGGAACACTTTTTAATCAGAGTATAGCATCAAGTCATTTTAACTTCTGGGACACTGATTTGGTCAGTTAAGTAGCAGAGGGGGTGGTTAAGCACTTTCAGCAGCTTTGGTGTTAATTAAATTAACAGCAGGTGCACAAGAGGGGCAACAATGAGACAACCTCCAAAACAGGAATGTGTTTACAGGAGGAGGCCACTGACTATTTTCCCTTCTCATCTTTTTTGACTGTTTTTCAATAGTTTTGCATTTGGCTAGGGTCAGTGTCACTGCTGGTAGCATGAGGCGATACCTGGACCCTACAGAGGTTGCACAGTCAGTCCCACTCCTCCAGGATGGCACATCAATACGTGCCATTGCCAGAAGGTTTGCTGTGTCTCCCAGCACAGTCTCAAGAGCATGGAGGAGACTCCAGGAGACAGTCAGTTACTCTAGGAGAGCTGGACAGGGCCATTGAAGGTCCTTAGCCCATCAACAGGACCAGTATCTGCTCCTTTGTTCAAGGAGGAACAGGATGAGCACTGACAGAGCCCTACAAAATGACCTCCAGCAGGCCACTGTGGTGAATGTCTCTGACCAAACAATCAGAGACATAAGGGTGGCCTGAGGGCCCAACATCCTCTAGTGGGCCCTGTCCTCACTGCTTGGCACCGTGGAGCTCAATTGACATTTGCCATAGAAGACCAGAATTATCAGGTCGGCCACTGGCACCCTGTGCTTTTCACAAATGAGAGCTGGTTCACCCTGAGCACATGTGACACACATTAAGGGGTCTGGAGGAGTCGTGGAGAATGTTATGCTGCCTGTAACATTGTTTGTATGACACAGACCTCTACAGGCTAGACAACAGCACCCTGACTGCCATCAGGTATCGGGATGAAATCCTTGGACCCATTGTCAGACCTTATGCTGGTGCAGTGAGTTCTGGGTTCCTCCTAGTGCACAACAATGTCCAGCCTCATGTGGCGAGAGTATGCAGGCAGCTCCTGGAGGATGTAGGGATTGATACCACTGGTCCCCAAGCTCGCCTGACCTAAATTCAATAGAAGACCTCTGGGACATTAAGTTTCGGTCCATCCGATGCCACCAGGTTGCACCTCAGACTGTCCAGGAGCTCAGTGATGCCCTGGTCCAGATCTAGGAGAAGAAACCCCAGGACACCATCCGTCGTCTCATTAGGAGTATGCCCCGACGTTGTCAGGGTCTAATACGAGCACGTGGTGGCCATACAACCCTCTGAGTATCATTTTGAGTTGCTTTTCAGCAAAATGGACCAGCCTGCTGCATAATTTTTTCACTTAGATTTTTGGGGTGTCTTTGAATTGAGCCCTCTGTAGGTTGATAATTTTTATTTCCATGAAACAATGTGACATCCATTTGTTCCTAACACATTACCTGGTCCATATCAGTATGGATATCCAGCAGGAGTTTTTTCCCATTGAGATCTAATGCGTTTTCAAAGTGTTCCTTTAATTTTTTTGAGCAGTGTAGTTACTCATTATTAATAATAATAATTCACATTTTTCTCTGGTGGTAATTTTAATCATCTCTCCTCTTGTTACATGGAGGTCAAAGGTCAATTTATAGTTAAATTATGTATTAGTCAAGTTATAACAACACGACAACGCGACAGACAAGCATCAAAACGAATGGCTTCACTGGATTTTCATGCAACGATTATGAATCCAACAATTCAGAAACTGTGCGCTTGGATTTGTAAACTGTGAGTATAGATTTAAACATGGCTCTTTGATTTTATCAGGTGACCCTAGTGGGGCTCCGTATATTTGCCCCACTAGGGTAAATATACGGGATAAAGCAAACCAGCTGGTAAAGCTGGTTTGCTTTATTCCAAACCAGCTGGTAGTGGTGCTAACTTCTAAAACATGTTATGAAAAAGTGTCTGCAAATATTGTCTTGTCTTAGTGTCTTGAAATAGACCGTGTGTACCATATCGTAATATTTCAAAAATTAATTTGAATTCAAAAATTAAAAACACTTAAAAACAAAAACACATTTGAGGTCTATGTACTCACTTCATAAAGAAATCTTCACTCCCTAAAGAAAGCTTAATTTGTCATTCCTACCTGGCAAAGAGAGCACTAGAGTGTTGTCATCAGCAGTGGACGGCTCGTCAATCGAATTAGAGGAACTCCCTTAATGAACATATTAACAGACAGACAACCAGACAAATATATAGATATAGTATATTAATGACAGTTGAGCCCACAACACTAAGAGGCTGGAGAGAAGGAAAGAACATACGTATGCTTGTCTTCAGATTCAACACTATCACGGTACTTGCCGATGTACTGCAGTTTTTAAATATTGTGAGTTTTGTTTACTTCTTTAACACTAAACCGTAGGAAAAAGTTGAGCAAGTTGATCACTGAAGAGGTCAGTGACAGTTTTTTCCCCCCACCCCTAAATTCTATAATTTTCCAAATCTGTCAAATTGACAGTTGTATCAGCTATCAGTCAGGTGCGTATTACAGCTGGACAAATAAGGAGGCCTGGACAATATACTGTATGAGCCACACTAGCTTCTCATAGATATATCACGTTGGTTTATATGCCAGCCAATAAATAACAAGAGAGTGGAGTATGGAAATGCCAAAGATATGTTTGAAGACATTTAGAAACAGTGTCACCATAACATAATTTGTCCATCAGACAGCACTGACATGTAAAAATGTCTCACTCACTATATATCTTGATCACAGTTCTTTAAAAAAAAAAAAAAAAAGTCAGTTATGGTGCATGTTATTTATTTGTGAAAAAAGAAAAAAAAAACATATTTCAAAGCAGTAATAGTGGGCAGCGGCCATGATATCTTGCTTTGGAAGTACTGGACATATGGACAGACTGAAAAAATGAGAGACATCCTAGAAAAGATTTTCATATTCAGTAATTATGTTATCATTCATTTAAATAGTAAAAAGCTTCGTTATTAGCAGACAAAACGTTTCTGACTCACGGTAGCCAGATGGAGCAGGAGGTCCCTGCTCTTCCACATCATTGTGGCTGAACACATGACTGGTGACATCAGCTGGTCTGTAGACCAACATGGCCGCTGGTGGTGGAGGGCTGGGTGTCTGGATTTCCCACACAACTTCCTCCTCCCCTTCTTCCTGCAGCTGGATATCTGATCGGTCACCAGCTCCCAGCTGGGTGTTGTAGTGATGGAGAGATGTCACAGTCCCTCTGCTGTGGTTTGTCAACCTACCCTCATCTCCTCTGAGGTCCTCATTTACCTCATTATAGGTGAAGTTAAGGTGGGAGTGGCTTGGGCTTGTAGTGATGCCCTCTGCTGCAATGATGTCATAAGACTTGAGGGGGACAGTGTACTCGTAGGTGATGTGAGGCAGCTTCCCATTCAAGTTGTAGTACTACATACACAAAGATAAAAATAACTCTGATACTGATGAACCACTTCATGCTCGAATGAAATTTGATCTTGCTTTATATGTAAAAATGAGACACATATTAGTTGTCCTATTTACAAAATGTGTATGCGTGCAGTGTGTGTGCACAAGTCCTTCTATGGTTGTGTGGACAAATTTTGGTTTGAAATTGTTGTTGTGCAGACATTTTGGCTGGTGTGTGTGTTCATGTGTGTATATGTGTGTTTGTGTACTACCATAACATTGAGCCCCTGCAGCGTTGGACCCTGGGCAATGATGTACTCCAGTCCATCAGAGAACACGCTGCTTGGACGCCGGTATTTAAACACTGTTCCCGCCACACGGAAGTTTTGAGGATTGTCAAACACAGTGTTTCCATTGAAGAAGAAATGACCAGCTTCATCTGACAGGGCTAGAAATGAGGGGAAACAAACAGTGGGTGGGACTAAGACAGTGATATTCAAAACTGGGTCAGAACCTAAACATCCCTACAGAAAAACTATTTTCAAGATTGTGGTACCTACAATATAGATACTGGTTCTTGTTTCCGAAATTCTAATTACCAAACTGCCAGAGTTAGACGACAAGATGAAATTATCTCTGTGCTATCTGTGCCACAAACACAGGACCAGACAACAGTTAGCTTATTTCATATGAATATATTATAATTCCATAAATCAAAGAAACATATTAGAACCACTGTGGCAGTGGTACTTTTGTGCTTTAAATGTTTATTTAAATCTGGTGATTTCATAGTCAGTATATTGACCTTAAAGAAGTTGTAGGTTCTCACCCAGGATGTTCTCAGTCTTGTGCCTCTCTATGATCTGAATGTCTGTGGCTCCAGCTGGGATGTTGGTGATGAATGCATAGCCTGATGGCAAAAACATCTATTTAAACATAGGCAGAATTGCCTGATGTGAACTGTCATCGGTGAACAGTGTGACAAAAGTGTGTATGAATGAAACAAAAGACTGACACTAACATGGCTAAAACGTCCAAAACACATGTCCCTGTTGGTTGCTCAGTTTCATCTCAGCTTCTCCAACAGCTCCAGAAGCTTTTGAAAAATGTCAGTTCACCGAAATCACAAGGAAAAATAGTTTCCAACTTAGACTTGGTGAAATCTATCCATGCAGATAGTTTGATTTTTATACTGAGTGCTTATATTTGACACTTATTATGAGATTTTAAAGGAAAATGGAATTTTATGTTTTCTGTTGGTCAGTAAATTAACAAGAGTCTACAGTCATGCTAGTGGCAGTGAGGCTGTACTGACATACAACTGCATGTCAGTACAGTGCAAGAAAAGGTATGTCAGTGCTTTGGAATTACCTGGATTTCTGGATAAATTTGATGCAGCAAAGCAGGCCCAAGTCATGACGTTTCCTCCACCATACTTTACGGTTGGGATGATGTTTTCATGATGATATGCAGTGCCCTTTTTACACCAGATGTAGTGCTGTGTGTTCTTTCCAGATCAATCTTAGTTTCATCAGTCCACAAAACATTTAGCCAGTACCACTGTGGAGTGACAATGTGCTCTATTGCAAACTTCAGTCATGCAGCAATGTTCTTTTTAGCAAGCAGCAGTTTCCTTCGTGGTGTCCTGCCATAAACACCCTGCTTGTTCAATGTTGTATGTACTGTAGACTCACGAGCACAGATGTTAGCCAGTTACAATGACGCCTTCAAATCTTTGGCTGTCACTCAGGGTTGTGATCAGATTTTTTTTTTTGTTATTATTTTAGGTACATTATATTTGTCAATACTCTTGACTTAGATGGAGATCAGATCACATTTTATGACAGATTTATGTAGAAATCCAGGTAATTCCAAAGGGTTCACATACTTTTTATTGCAACTGTAAAATGCTAATGTCAGCATGTTACCATGCTTACAATAACAGTACTAACATGCTGATCTTTTACAGGTATAATGTTGTATAATGAACCATCTTACTTTAGCTTGTTAGCATGCTAACACTTGTACTGAGGAATATGGCAATGCCATTAGTTTACAGGTATTTGGTCATGAACCAAAGTATTTGACACATTCACCTGATGATCAAGCTATATGAAAAGTAAGAGGATCATCAAAGTCATTAGAACACATCATCTGGGCACCATGAATGTCTATACAAAATGTTTTACCAAATACATCAAGTAAATGTAGATATTTCACCATATAAGAGAAAACTCTAATCTGCTGTTGGCACTATTATAAAAGTCAGAGATTGCGAAAATCAGTAATTTCTCGGGACCATGTCTGTGTAAAATGTTATTGCAATTTATTCAATATTTCCTGGATAATTTCTGTCACGGACCACGTAGTTCATGGATTGACCTGCTGACCAACAGATTGGCTAAATAATTATGTCTGAAAAATTCAAACAATGTTGTCATGTTCTCGAGGAAAATCCACAAAAAACTACGTGTGACAATTCAATTCAATTAAATTCAATATGAGCAATTTCATTTAAACTATTTTTTAGAAAGATGTCAAATAACCTTTTTTGATGCTTTTATCTCCAGTAATGGAATTTTATTTACCTCCATTTTATTGGGCTGGATACAGACGCCTCAGTGACAGCTGGATACATGTTGTACCAAATTCAAGACCAGATAACCTGACTTTAATCAAAATGGTTCACAATTTATACTTTATGCACACCTGTCTACATGTGTGTTTGTGTGTGTGTTACCTAACTGTGTGAGTGCCATCCTGTATGATCCAGAGATACGCTGGCATGACGCTCCATTTCCTCCACATACTCCACATCTGTCCACTGTCTTACTACTGTACAGCTTCCCATCACAACCTACAGGCTGCAGGAGAAGTTTAAAACAGTTAGGTTGTTATTTATATACATGCTTCACTCATTGAGGCATTCCATTTTTCTCATTAACAAGAAACATATGCTTTAAATGAGTATAAAAAGGAAATATATTTTCCATGGTATTTGAATACTTTTCATAAATGTTAGTCATTCTTACAAAAAAAAGAAGAACACCACTTGTCCTTGGTTGGATTACCTGACATATTCCTTCTATACAGACTCCATGGTATTTAGTATCACGGCAGAATGTACCATCATGGGCAGGAACTAGGAGCTGTCGCTCACCACTGATGGTTGTACACTGCAGGTCACATGGCTTATTGGAGATGCTGATGTAATCAGCTATACAGGAAATAACATATTTGAAAAGATATTACTTTACTGACATTACAATATATATTTTCTGTGTCATGAAGTCTAAAAAATTCAGTTAGTTCCACCTGGTTAACATTTGGGATTTGCAAAGCTGCTTGGTGCAGGTTTAACTGAAGAGAGTACATCAGAAATCTCACAGCTGATAAAACAGGCGCCCAACTGACAATTTAACAATTCACTTTCATTTATTAAAGAAAGGACAACATGGTGGTTGTGAATGCTCATAGACAGCCAGAAGAGTATAGAGAGGCCATGACAAGGCTTCCACTGACTGTGTTATAGACTGATAACTGAATGGACACACATGCTGTCAGACAGTCAGATAAACAGATGAAAGACTGATACATTGATATTATACCTGGGTAAAGAGGTATCCACTGGTAGTATCTTCTTCCAAAGGCTTTAGAGTTAAACTGGGAACACTGGTGCTGTTTGAAGCTAACACTAGGGCTGGGACAGGGCTGGCAAGAACAGCAGCACACAAACGAACACACACACACACACACACACAAACGCACAAACACACACACACACAAAGACAAAGAAAGGTTTAAAGGGCAATTCAAGCACAACAAGTGGTTTTCAGTTTTCTACTAATTTGCTCCAGTAGTTTACTCCTTAGTTAACCTTAGGATCAATACCAGTGTAGCAACTCACCTGGTTTGGACAGAGCTGGTACTGTTTAGGAGAGCCAATACAATATGAGCTGTTTATGTTCTGTGTGGAGGACAGCCTGAGGCAGAGACAGGATATAATGTAGGATACACAACACAATATGATCAATATTTTGTATTACATGGACAACAAACAAAATGCATTAAATAATATGGTATATTTTCAGCATCACATCCAACACTATCACATAAGAGAGAGGGCAGGTTGTGGGGCTGAGACTTTATTTCTACAGTTGTGTGTTAACAAGTAGAATGAGTCAAGTAAATTGAGGACCACATGAAGCTTTATCAAGCTGTACTTTAATCTCTCACAGACTCAGTTTCACTACAAGATAAATAACTCTAGCTGCCCTTCCGCTTGAACACAGCAGTGACTGAATGGGCTGCAAAAGCAGAAATTCCTACTGGCAAAGCAAAATGTGGATACTTCATTACAGGACAGGGATGTAAACTGGTGATGACCTAAAAAGTGACATTTTTTGGCTGAAAACAAAATAAATGATCAATGCGTGTTGCTCAGGCCCCCTCTCATGCTAATGATGCATATTTCTATACAAACTCTGTTCAAGTGACACATAAAGGTCTGTCAGTGATGTTCAGACCTACAATATGAAGCAGTGCTAACAGTAAGAGAACCTTCCAGTGCTTTTTTCCTGTCCTCCTCCTCTTTGCTTCCTACTTTGCTCTGGATGTTGGCTGCCAACCAATCTCTTCCTGCCTGCCTTTCTTCTTCAACAGAGCCTGTTGTCCATGAGCCTGGTCCTTTGTGTTTACAGTGTGGATGTTCCTGTGGAGGACCTTGCGGACATCTGAGATCCTCAGGTCTTCTCTCCTGAACATCTGGATGGATATCCGACCCCTGGACCTGAGGGCATACTTGCTTATCTGGATTGCATTGAAGGTTGCCATGCTCACTGTGGTGCTTTTGTTGATGTGATACCTACATCTCCAGTGTCAGTCACATTTTCCCAACAGTTCACCATGTTACCACCATACAGGGGAAGGGTGAAATCAATGTCGAACTTCACCACTGACAGGGGCACGTTACACTTTGGTGGCACCACTGGCCCATCACTCCTGCCAGCCGCCTCAAGAGTATGCAAGTCTTTGACGGGTTTTCAGCACATATACCAACCAGATGAAGTGGATTTTCTGTCTCTCGGCCAGCGGTACAACATACAGTTCCCAGAGCAGCAGTGTTTTCTTCTTGAAATCCATCTCCACGAGCTTCTTTGGTGTGGTGTGAAGAAATGCCCTCAAGGCATTCCTGATATCGTGTTCATGAATGTGGGATGGACGGACAGATAATGAGACAGGCAACATAATGCTGGAGGTGCAGGGGCATCATGTCTTGTGGAGTGTTTGGTTCTCAAGCTGCTGAGAATCCTCACTGCTCAAGGGAAAAAGCTTTTGTACAACCAGTAGGAGGATTTAGTCTTGTCCTGCTGCCTTGTAAGGGTTAACTCTGGGGAGGGTCTTCTTAACACTGTCTGCAGTCACATGTAGAGCCTCGTCAGTCTTTCACCTAGAACTAAACTAACAACTTGACTGGGTTCCCCTTCACCACCTGCCTATCACTACATGCTGGATGAAATATTTTGAAAAATGTCTCTGAATGCTAGAATGGAATCAAAGTGCCAGTGCCAGTCAAACCTAAAGGCTAAGCCTGGGGGCTGCTAGTTGAAGAGCAGAAGCTTAGTGGGTGTTTGGAAATGTATGAAAACAGAAGAAAAGAACAGAAAGAAATGTTACCATCCTCAACCATCTTTCAGTTTACAGTCTTTTATGCCCACACACAGTTTATGTGACAACTTGCCTATTACAAAGACATAGCTCTTTGTAGAATAAACAGTGATTCACTGACATTTAGGGCTCATAATGAAAAGTGAGTTTGTTTCTGTAATGAGTAGCTAGAGCAGCTGCCACTATGAGCAAACACTACTTATATACACTTCTGAGACACTCTGCACAAATTCACAGGGCACATTCAGAATACTCCGCACTGATGTTATCCCATTACTGTCATACATTTTATACACTGGCATTTTTACAATTTCAGTGTTAAACTCCACCTTCTTTGTGTTGTAGTGGACATTTCAATTTCAGAGAGCACTCAGTTTCTCCCACTCCCAGTGTCCATAAAGGCAGCAGCTCTCCGAGTTAATGTAAAAACAGATGCTGTTAAAGAGGTATATGGTCAACATGACCTAAATCAATCAGTGCACAACCTCTAGATTACTTTTAGCACCATTATTACTCAGTGCTTTACAGTTATTGTGCAGCCCTAAATATATTTAAAGATTGATATTTATAAGTTTTATAATTTGTAAGTTTATAATTGATAAGTTTTTTTTCATATTTCCCTCAATAATCCAATTCTGCACACCACACAGTGTATACCCCAATGCTCCAATGTACACACCAATAAAGGGTTGAAGATATGTGTAGATTTAAAGCTGCACTTATGAATATTTTTATATTGACAATGATAATGTGTAACATGAAAGGGGTCACTTGATGTACCACAGAGAATAATCCCCTGTTGCCGCAGCTCCCGTCCAATTTATGGAGCTTTCCAGTCTTTGACATGCAACAAAGGCTTGGAGCCGAACTGAGGCAGTTTATGGTATGAGCCTTAACACAACCTATCCAGCACCAAACAGCAGGCAAAGACTAGTGGCATACTGGTGACCTTACATCCACAAGGTGAACACAAACTTAACTCCAAATGAATGTTAATGTTGCTCTGTGTTTGCTGGATGTGTAATTAGGCAACTTTTTCTAAATGACAGAAAATACTTTGAAAGACTCTGGAAGAGTTGTCGCCATCATGTTCTGCATGTTTTTCATTAATAGCTTGACATTAAAAAGTCATTACAAAATTTCCCAGATAACACAAAAAATGTTTGAGAGAATAAACTATAAAAGCTCAAGGGTATGATGCAGCCATATTGCCATGGCTCTGCTGAATGTTAACCTTTGAACAGAAGTGGACACTGAGATATCCATCCACATAATGTTTCGCTGTGTGGCCACATTAACAAGCACATACATTTATGTCTTCAGAGGAAAAATGAAACATGATCAACATTAGCTGATTCCGGAAAACAGGAACAACTTGGATTTTTGACAGTAAGGGAATAAGGACTTCTTTATTCACTTGAAAGCAGCTGTTTGAAACACATCTCTGCACTTTAAAAGTTTGCAAAATTTCACAACAAGTAACATGTGTCTACAGTTGCACAAAGAAAAATCTGTAGTTTATGTTCAGTATGATTCTAATTCTGTATGTGTGTGTTGGGGAGGACCTAAAGAACTCCAACATGGAGTTAATGCATCTGTCTTTCATTACCATGTTAACCCCCCTACCCCCAACCCACACAAACACACCACCTCTGTCTATCTATGTCTCTCTTTCTTCAGCCCATCCTCCTACACTGTTTAGACATTAAAGTAGGAGAGACAGCAGGAAGAGGTGAGCGGGAGGTCACTATGTGAGAGTGTCACATCCAATTGGTAGAGGGTGATGAGGGGAGGACAGGAGAGGAAGAGGGGAGAGAAGAAAAGCAGGAGGAGAGGAGAACAGTGGAGGAGATAAATTAATTGGCCGGCAAGGAAAAGGAGGAAAAGAGTGTGGTTAGCAAAGAATGAATGCAGAAAAATGGGTCAAAATGCAAAGGGGACTTAAATGGGCAGACATGAGAGGAGAAACTGAGGAGAGGAACAAAGACAGGAGAAAGAAAGGGGGAAGAAGGGGAGAGAGAGAGGGCCAACAGTGAGGGCAGAGTGGTGTTAATCTTAGTTGACAGAAACTTCCGCAAGTCTCACGGGGGAAGGTCAAAGGTAACAAGATGGCTACAAGCACCCACATTCTGTCAACCTTCTACCTATCTTCCATCTGTATATGTCCACATCCCCAACCATTCTTCAAAAGCGTGTTATTGATGTGTTTTATCAAATATACAAGCTGGCACTAAACTGTTTTTCATTCTAAATACCTTGGGCCTTTTTTTCCTGCCTGTGCAATCCCAGCCATCACACAAACTCAAATGCAGTGCAATCAGGCGATAGTCCACTTGTGCCTACTTGGTAATTTTCTGGTCTCACATGACTCGCTTGTGCTGACTGGCACAGCTGAGACCAACTCCACTAACAAGCCCAAGGCAATTTTACTGACTGTCATTGACAAGGGTGCAAAAACACACACCTTTCCAAAGTCCATCCATCCATTTTCTGCTGCTTATCTGGGGCTGGGTTGTGGTGGCAGCAGGCTAACCAAGGTAGTCCAGATGTCTCTCTCCCCAGCAACGTTTTCCTGCTCCTCCTGAGGCATCCCGCGGTCTCCATGCGGTTGTACGTACACAGAAAATCCAAAAAAGGAAGGATCCTAATCAGCCGAACCACACCTCAGCTAGCTCCTTTTGAGTCCCTCTGGATGTCTGAACTCCTCACCCTCTCTCCAAGAGTGAGCCCAACCACCCTACGGAGGATATCCACAATCTCTCCCTTTCGGCTACCCAAAGCTCATGAAAGTAGGTGAATGTTGGAACATCCAGCTCAGCTCCCTCTTCACCACAACAGTCTGGTAGAATGCCCACATTACTGCTGCACCAATTTGCATATCAATGTCACTCTATTTTCCTTCACTCATGAGATACTTGAACTCCTTCACTTGGGGCAGCAACTCATTCCCAACTCAGAGGGGGCAATCCACCGTTTTCCAGCAGAGAACCATGGCCTCAGACCTGGAGGTGCTGACCTCCTCCAGACCACTTCACATTCTGCAAACAGTCTGCAAACCACCCTAGAGCATGCTGTACTCTAAGGTCTCCAGAACAGTCACTCTCCTCCTACCAGCTGCTGAACATCCTATCCATTAAAATCACACAGAATCTGTGGCAGTGGACCCTGGTGGAGCCAACACTTACTGAAAATGAAAATTTTACTTCCTGCTGAGAATACAGACGGAGCTCTCACTCTGGTTATAAAAGGACAGAATGGCTTGCTTCAACTGACCCAGTACCCCGTACCCCCATAGCCCCCACAAGACTTCCCAGGGGACACAGTCATAACCCTTCTCCAAGTCCACAAAACACGTGTAAACTGGATGGGCAAACTCCCATGACGATTCTCTACTAACCACGCATAATTAGCTGTTCTACAACCAGGACAGAATCTGCTCCTCCCGCATCTGAGGTTCAACAATCAAACTGTGCCTGGTTTGGAGCTACCACACATGGTCACATTAACATGTGAATACAATTAGAAATCATTTCCATGTACTCACACGTACATGGAAATGATTTCTAAACCATATAGGTTTTTTAGACACACTACCTCTGTATGAGACAGTGTCTCTCCTGACTCCTCACTCCTCCTCCACAGCTCCTGGAACAAGAGGACCAACTGGACCACTCCCCCCACCAGTGGAACACCTCCTCCTAGGAGAAAAAAAAAAAAAACACACAGTACAACAGTCAGAAAAAAAACTACCCGAAAAGCGTGTCAATTCAACTAGGGAGAGGTATAACATATCAAACTGCAGTTTTGGAGCTGCAACCTTTACCAGCCTTCATAACTGAGACAGGAGAACACTCTGAGGTGACTGAAAACCTGTGATGATGGAATTTTACTTGCCACCAGAGTGTGGGCTTACACTGAAAGCAACAGCAGCAAACAGCATATGTAGCCGATGTGTGTTATCCTTGACGTTAACCGTTTATAGCCTAAACTTAAACAGAAGCATGAGATTGGAAGAGCTTAGAGACCATGTGTCACCTGGCAGGAAGCTCTGCAGACGTGTCTGTCCTTGCCACAGTGTTGAAATGGACCTACCTGAGTGTCACTTATTAATTACAATCATACACAACTGACATTTACATCACAAAAGTGAGATGATAAAAGAGATTTAAGAGAATATGAGTGTGTAACTGCAGTACCATGTTGCTTGTTTGTTTGACAATCAGACTTCCATGGCTGTCTGATTGTAGATGGATGTTACGCTGCTCCACCCTCCCTTCACTTCTGTCCTGGCAGACACACACCAAATACACAGAAACATATACAGTACATGAACTTGCAACATGTGTACTCATGTATTGGAGTGGACAAATTCACTGGTAAAAATGTCTTTGTGGCTAACTTTGTCTGTTTATTTTCAATATTCTAAGAAGATGACAGTTTAACTCTTTAGCAATGCTAGTTGCATGCTTGGTCAGATTATACCCAACACATTTGACTACAAATGTATTCAATGAGATGTTGCCTGTCAGGTGCAAAAATGTATTTCTGTGTGTAAAGAACTTTCTGAGAATTAGGTTAGAGGAATAACTCCCCCCCACCTTCCTCTAAGTAGCCTCCTCACTGCCAACCATCCATTCTCAACAATTGTTTTGTTTACATGCAGAGAGGCCACGGGCTTATCTGGGACCTCTTCTGTTTCCATTTGATTTGGAATTCCTGTTAACCATTTTCCACTACTAGATAAATATTCATGATTTAATTACTAACTAAAACAGACTAAATCAAATGCTCTATGCTGTTTCAAAGGTCAGAGGTAACAAGATGGCTGCAAACACTTGAGGAAACACCTGATTATATCTGAAATGATTTATTAAGCAACCTTACACTGAGCATGACAATGTCACACTTTTTTTTCTAGTTAAAAATTGATTGAAAAACTACCAATCAACAAACATTTTTTGAGATCAAAAGCTTCATGTAGGGACCACGACACATCTCAGTCTTCAGATGTAAAATAAAAGCAAGTAACTGAAGTATTTGGGGACCATTTGTACATGAAATTAATGCAAATGTAAAATTTAAATGGACAAGTCCCCAAAGCCCCACGCTGAGCTCAAAGTGCAGATTTGGTTTGCCAAGTATCAGACGTATGTGATTCGCTTCAACTGAGTCAAGTCTCAGATGTTTTTGTTTTTTTTAGTTCTACAACTGACAAACACACATAGACATGAAGGATCAAAGTGCCACTACTGTGTTGTCTCAACAGGGTCCTAAACAAGCCTACACAAGCTCTTTACTCTGTCAGATTACCCTCTGGCTAATTCAGCACACAAACACAGAATCCGCTATAATGTGTGTGTGTGTGTGTGTGTGCGTGCTATCGCTGTGAGAACCAGTCTGAGTTTTAGACCTTACAGAGTAAGGACATTTGGGAAAGTAAGGACATTTTGGCAGGTCCTCACTTTCTGACTACCTGTGCATTAGTCTTAAAAAGTGAAAAAACCCCATGTACAAAAAACATGCTTACATTTCCCAGGGAAAGTTTTGGGGCTTGGTGTGAAATTAGGATGTGGTGCTGCCATATGGCAAAGGAAACACTTACATGATAGGTTGGTACACTACTTTAGTTTCTGAACAACGTGAAGTACAGAGAGCAGCACAGTCAATACTGGTATGGTTGATATGGTCTGTATTAGACTACCATATATACGCCTACGCTGACTTACATGTATCCAATGGTAATTTAGAAACAGTGTCACCACTACATAGTTTGTCCACCAGGCAGCACTGACTAGTATATATTTCAAATGTAAATTGTCCTGTTCAGTAGAACCAAGTCTTTCTTACTCAAACTATCTGTTAATATGTTCAAGTTTAAAAAAACGAATAACTGTGAACAAAATGGTTTTTAACCCAAACATTGGTACAATTATTGGCCTGAAAAATCCCATTTTAAGTCATATATGGAGTCTCTTTTCACTGAACTGACAAATGCATTAGTCCAGGTGCAAGGACATGAATACATATGTGAAAAAATCTCTAAAACTGAAAATTGATTTTCATAGAAGCAATATAATCCTTTATCATAAAAGTAGAATCTGGCCACTTTGCTTTACGAGCTATTGGATATTAGGATTGAATACACAATTCATCCCTCCACATCTTGATAGGAAAAATAATGACTGCTGTTTCAAACTAAGTGATGTTACCATAATGAACGTAAATCTTTAAGCATTACATCACTGTTGCTATGGTGCAATACCTTTGTGTGTGATAATCTGCAAAGACTGCTTTACCACTGTTGGAAGACACTGTCTTAATAATCTTTTCCAAAGAAGTATATTAGATGTTATGCCAGTTATTGTGTGCACTAATGCAACTTCCCTTTTTTACTGGTGCCATCATTTTTTATGTGTAGTCAACTTCCACAAAGCTGAGCTTCAGATCAAAAACCCCTGGGATCTTTTAAGTTTACAAGCATAGCATATTTTTTTCTTTCATTAGCAAGAATAAAGGGACTGAATTAAAAACTCTAGATAAATATGGGGCATTTTATCAGCTGTCTCTGGGGTATGAATGTTCAGTTCATTCACATGCATAGAAACCCAGCAGTGTTGATCCTTCAGAGTGAACTGTGAATGCCAATGGCTACCACTGAGGATAAAAAAAAGTGTCTGCAAACAATTGTTTGCACAGCCTTTGATAATGCATCTGTGTAGAGTTTCAACCATGAGACCCCAAGTCACCCCAGTGGGCTGGCTGCTGGCTTCTTTACTCAGTCTAACACTCACAGTGTTTCAGAAGATCAAGCTGTTAAGTCTGTCAGTCAGATAACTGTTCATTTAGTCCACAGTGAACAGTGCAGCTAAATGTCAGGTCAGTGATGTGACTTTCCAATGTTAAGGCAGAGATGTTTTGTGTATGTATAGTTTTAAAATATTGCCTTTAGGAATGATTGGCAAGGATAAAATGAACAAACCTGAGAAGAACTCTATGTAGACAAAAACTATAAAAACAAAAATTCAAATAACTGAGTGTATGATTGTTCATTCAATTACTTAATAAACAGTATCTCAGTAAGTTACTGTTATATCACCTAAATGTCCAATTTAAGAGTGGGCCTCAACACGTACAGTAAGGAAAGCTTTTTTTATTGTCCAAGTTATTACACTGTCAGAGGTCCGAATGGACCGAAGCAATAATTTCTCATTCAAAAGAGGACTTAAAGGGAGTACAGCAGAGACAAACACAAACCTTTGCAGACAACATAATGTGAAAATTGTGAGTTAGAACAGAGCGCACAAATAACTCTCTAGGGTTTTATATGAACCCCTCATTCACATGATTTGCATTTGCAACCATTTGTCTGAATAAAACATTCAAATATTTGCAAACGTTGCTTCTGTTATATCCAATGTACAAAATGGTCCAGTTTAACAAAGCTGCAGTTTCTAGCTACACCGTCATAAACAAACTGACAAACTGAATGGAGGGAAGCAGCATGACAGTCCAAACATCTTGCCCCACTCTCAGAAAGTATTTTTACCTGGTGATTAAGATAAACCACACACATCACGGGTCACTTGACGTGGTTTGATTTGAACCTCATTCCTCAACGTTATGACTGGTTTGGAGAAACTGTACACCAAACAGCATTTACAAATTAGATCATTAATGTCATTTCTCTGCCGCCTTGTTTATCGTCTAATGTAAACACAGCTCAGACAGACGTTTCAAGAGTCCTTACCGCTCATTCTTTGACGCAACACGCGTCCAAGCATCCCCCAAAGGTTTATTCAAGACAGTATTAACTTTTCTGTGAGGTTCACCGAAGATACCACTGACATTCCCGCATTTGGTAACAGTTAGCTTACCTTCACACACAATTACACTGTGGTTATGCGTTTTTTCGAAACCCGAACTACTCTAGGGAGTGAAATGTAACTAGCGCCTTATCGCTGCTGATTTGTTAAAAAAATGTATCCATGAATTAATTTAAGATGAAAACTAGATACTGGCCCTTGATGATAGGGAAGGCAGTATCAAAGTGACAGACTTGTGAAGTGACTACTCTCCATTGGAGCAAACTACCTAGTCCCCCTTCATAACTTTAAACCATCCTGCACAATGGATAACTGTAGTAGTGAATGAACAAACGGCTATTCCGCGAGCTATTTACCTTAATGGGCCAGCTGTTCGTTAGCGGGAGAAGCGGGAGGTGTAGCAGGAGAAAGGAGCAAACCGGTAGAGCTAACCTTCCGTTACCGAACATGGTTCATTCATGTCACGGACCGACAACTCTTCCCCTCCCCTTACCTCCGCTCCCCTCCAAACTCCTCTGCCCTCTTCCCTCCTCCCATTTCGACCCCCCCTTTGATGTAGCTACGCCTACTGGTCTCGCTCACATACGTACGCACGCGCACAGGAACCCCCCCCTCTCCACAAACACACTTTGTTATAGCTCAGGCTTTCTCACAGCTTCAGCTGTTCAATCAGTACTCAAAGGTGTTATCCACTTGTGTTGTATAGCCTTATTTTGTGTAGCCTGTTGTTACAGACGTTGTGTTATGGACTAAAAGAACAGCCGTTGTTGGATGGAAGTTGAACTGGCTAGTATTGATTTGGAATTTTGTTAATTAATCCCTTGCAAATTCACTGACACATTGTGTGCAGGTATCAATTAAAAATTCAACCATAACTGTTACTAATGACTATACTGACTAAAACAGACTGAAGACTGTGCATTGGCATTAATGAGAGCGTTACAGATGTGAGTCTGAAAAATTTCCCCACAAGCTCAGTCTACAGTCCAGCTGAACTGGAGCTCTGTAGTCAGTTTCCAAAATCCCATTCAACAAGCTAGCATCCATCTAGTCTCATCAGCTTCTTGATGTTCCTTCAAACCTCTGAAACTACAGCCCGTCTCTGCAAAGCTGTAGTTAATCTAAACATTTCCATCTACGTAACTGCTGATGTCCCCTTGCTCCATTTTGTGTGCTGGCAATCACCACAGAGTTGTAAGGTAACCATTACGCTGCTATTAAAATACATATTTTTTGTGTTTTAATGTTGTATGCACAGTATTTGCAACTGCCAATATGTACAGTAAGAGGACCTGCTTCACACTGAAATATAATAATTTAAATGGCATTGAAACAATGTTTTTTTTTTTTACAAACTTAGACATCCAAAAGCTTTCACACAACCAGTTTTATGCATATTTCGACCACATTTTCACCAAATCCACCAAATACATAAGGAGCACTTACAGCTACAATTAGTTTCTGATAGGCTACACTAGAGCTCTGACGTCTTCTAGTGGCATCAGTGTCAAACTGCATCACAGTGGACACCAGATGAATCTGAATGAATGGATGGATGGATGGATGAATGAATGAATGAAGGTGATTCTAAATGGGAGATATAAAAGAGGAAAGATGGGGAGGGAAGAGACTGCAAACATGCAAGACAAAAGAGCAACTTGCTTCCCTCTTCTCCCTCATTTCTTTTTGATCAATTTCAGTTCAACAAAAACTTTGCCCTCTAGGCTACACATCGGGTTCTGCTGTGTTGGACAGTCTGTCCTCTCCCTCTTACCTTCTGTCAGAGTGTGATTTATCAGTGGGTCATTCAGATCTGGGGCCGTGAGCGCTGTATGCTTCGCAAATTCTGTGACTTTGGACGGAAGATATTTTTCCGACTGAGTCCGTTGTTTTCAATTTACCATGCCCCTCCATTCCTGTCTGATATGGGACCCCGGGCCCCTCTGGCACAGCGCCTCAATTTCCCAGACTTCATCGCTTCTTGTGCGTCCGCCATATTGCCTTCTCCTAAACGCGCTGGCTGGATCGGCTCGTACACACAACTGAAAATGTAAGTACAGAAACAATCATATTTTATACCATCTAGGAATATTTCCCTGCTATGTCTGTATTTGTGTACTACTGACCGTTTCAACTGTTTACATGTTGGCAATAAGGGTTAAAAAGCAGCCAGCTTACCTCAGGAGATTGGTGCGTCGGCTCTTTTTTCTGTTGTTGTTTTTCCCTCTGTCACAGCGACAAATTACAATCACGACTGCCTCGCAATATTTCAGATATTAGCGTATTGTATCATTAACTGTTGAATTTAAATTGATAAAAGGGTACTATTTCGCACACCTGTACACGCTTTGTCCTCTGACGGTTTCACATGTGCTGTATCTTAAGCTTATTTTGCCTCTAATGTTAGCATTACGAAGAATAGCTACCCTCTGTGGTAGCTAGTTAGCATTAGCCGAGTCCCTGAGATTTTACATGAAATCTGCGCGTGGGTTCTGTTACCTCCAGTTGAATAGCTCGTGCCGATAAGATGTCCTGAATCAAGTGTCAGTGTCTCCTCCTCGTCTTGTGCTACCAAGCAAAATTGTATAAAAGACAACAACCGAAGAACATGTATCTGATTTGAGTCAGTAATTACAAGACACTGGGCTCCTGTTTATTGACATGAATTGATGATTGCGGCACAGATATCGAATAAGTTGGAGTCAAGCCGTCCCAAGGTTTAAGTAGCCGTTGTTCGTGTTGTTTTCCTTTATATTTTAAGCACATGTAAGAAGACCAGACACCAGTTTGCCTTCAGCCACCCAGTGTGTTTTATCTGGACCACCCCCACTGTCTCCTCTTGTCTGTCACGTGTATGGCAGTATGGTTATGGAAACGCAACATTCAGAGAACAGATATGAAAGAACTGCTACTCTTCTTTCCCCCCTCGGTTTGGTTTATTATTATTATTATTATTATTATTATTATTATTATTTATTATCATTAACATCCTTACGGGCTGTTAAGAAAGTGTGGTACACATATCCCGTCAGGCCTAGTATCCAATGTGGGTTGCATCTGGTTAACTGACAGATATTTTGGTCATGATTTAAAGCTATACACCGCACAATGGTCTCTGGTGCTTTGACCAAAGAGGCAGAGAAACTCTGAACTGTCAACTGAAATTAACTGAACTGAAATCATTGTCTTTGGATTAGGACGAACATTCAAACTGGATAGTATTCCTAATTTCCCAGACTAAATTAAGCTAATTCCTTTTTCTAAATGGTTAGTTTCTTGTTCCTTGAGTTTCTAATATTAAGCTTAATTTTTTACTGTCAAACTAATGACAGTAAAATAACATAAGCTTTTGATTGTCTTTCAGATTAATTAAATGTATTAGAAATAAAAAAAATGAAATAATCTTTCTAATATTAACCTTAATTTTTTACTGTCAGACTGACAGTAAAATAACATAAGCTTTTGATTGTCTTGCAGATTAATTAAATGTATTAGAAATAAAAAAAATGAAATAATCTTAATTTAAGAAAATTGTTATGTTTTATTAAATATATATCACTGTTTCGTTTAGATTTACCAGAGCATACATGCTTTAATTAGATGTTTCTAACCAATGGAGTTAACTTGAACGTATACAGTAATTGTGCAGTTGTGCAGTCAGATCTGGATAAGAAATAAACATGAGCATGGGGTAGTTTTAAAAGTCTCAGTCTGTCAAATTGTTTTTTTTTTTTCATGAGTTTCATTTGTTTATTTCACTGTAACCTTTATTAACATAGACTTACAAAGCATGAACTTAGCCTGTAAGAAATTATGTTTTGGTACATCTACTGCTGTCTAAGAATACCAGCATATGGCTTTGTGTCATTTTTGAACACCTGAATATCTTGTACGACTAAACTGGAGGCAGTAGCTAAAAAAGTGTGACACCAAATTGGTTTTATATTAAATAAAGCCTCATTGAACACATGCTTGGTGCATTGTTATGCAAGCTGGTGTATTGATCAGATTTAACTTTCTAAGCTCTATGGCTTATGAAATGTAAAATACAAAGAAAACAATATTATCTTAATTTACCATGTATCTGCAACCAAAATTTCCCACTAGTAATCTTAAACTGTGGTCATGATTACATTCTAGAAAGAAAGAAAATGTGTTTTTCTGTTTCAGTTTTGCAGCGATGACTCAGACGGTTCAGACCAACGGGGTTCAACCCCTCAGTAAGACCTGGGAACTGAGTCTGTATGAGCTACAGAGAACTCCACAGGTAACGGTTCACACCATATCAGTTCACTCACATAACTGACTCATCAAAATAATTTTACTTTTGTTTGTTTTTGTTTTTATTTAGCCAGTATTTAAGATTTTAGAATTCACACAACATGTGGATTTGTTTCTGATGTAGAGTAATTTTTAAGCCTCAAGAGTACTGGCTCACATTTCAGTCAGTTGTGTCACAAACCTTAACATCTACAGTACATAGGGCATATAGCTAAAGCACAATCAGTTTGTAATTCTCCTTGTAACACAGTTCTGTGGATGCGGAGCACCCCTATGCTGCTGAAAATAGAACATAGTGGTGTGCAATGTCCAAAATGACGACTCTTCAGTTGCTGTGGTTGTGAGACTTTAGGGCCTAAAAGCATCAGTCAGACCTGTGGTCTTGCATTGTATCAGTTGTGTAACACTCCACAGACAGGTGTATCTTTGTGTGTACTGAACTACATCTTGATCTGCTTCGTACTGGCACAGGAAGCTATAACAGATGGACTGGAGATAGCAGTGTCGCCCAGGTCCTTGCACAGCGAACTAATGTGTCCAATCTGTCTGGACATGCTGAAGAACACAATGACAACTAAAGAATGTCTCCACCGCTTCTGCGCTGATTGTATCATCACAGCTTTGAGATCTGGGTGAGTTTGTACCTTGCAGTAGAAACCAGGAGAGCCCCACCCCTGGTCCTCTGGTGTGATATTCAGGTTTCTCATTATCTCACTTCAGTGTGGGAACTAACTGAGCAATGTGAGAGTGAGAGATATATAGAATGAGTAATGGTGACCTCAGAGGGAAGTGTCAGGTGTGGTGTCCACAGTCAGATAAAAGAAATTATATCAGATCTAGTGGTTGACACTAATGTCACTCTAGGTGTGAAGTTAATGGTGATGTACTGGAGCATATGTTATGTACAAAAATGGCCAGCGTGATTCAGAATTATTGTTCATAGGATAGGTTCACATTTTTTCATGTGTATCATAAAGCAGTGCTCAGAAGCCATTGTGCTGTTGATCGCTTTAATTGTAAAATGAGATCCTTTGTCAAAGTGGTCTCAATGTAAATGATGGCACACGAAATCCTCAGTGCCATTTCTGTGCAGATAATTGGATTTAGATGAATTTTAGAAGTCATTGTCAAACAAAACAAGGGCTGTGGATACTCCCCCACCCCCCATCGCTTAGACTACACTATGCAAATCAGTATTAAAACATAGCAGTGACAACAACCATCAGTTGTCGTTGACTAACATCAATGCCCTATTTTCAATCCTAAAATGAATTACTTTACTTTACTTTTGGAAGGACTGTATTTGTGAAACACAACGCATCCTGGTCCTTTTTTAGATCCCAAGTACATCTTATGTTGCCAAATTCTTTAATTTATCAGATAAGTCAGTTTACCCGTGCATCTTATGCATACTTTATGTTTAATGTTTAAAAAAGAGATGCATTCAGGTTTTTTTTTGTTTTGACAACTATACCCTAAATTTTCATCTGTGCCCCTAATTTTTTTTTTCTTTTGGGGCACCAGTGACCCTAAAATTAAATATAAGCACAGAACCCTGATGTGAGCATGTCAGTGTTGTTTTAAGACACACTTTAAGTGTGAACCTAATGTGATGATATACATAGTGTTACTGTTCAAATCAGATATTCAGGTCATCACCATTAAATTTTGCCAAGTGACACATTATTGCACATCATTGAGTTTGGACAAGCACCTGCTTAGTCAGCAGCTTTTATTCCTATCAGCAGTGATGTTTGTTCTAATGTGGATTTTACCATAAACTCTTTTAAAGGCTTATGAATAAAAGTCAAAGAATATTTCAACTAAAACATATCAGGAAAACAAATTGTGTACTGTATCTTTAATAATAGTAGTCCACAATGTTGCATTAGCACAATTGTTTTAGCTGATGAAATAGATGAATGTCTTTGTCTTTGCAGTAATAAAGAGTGTCCTACCTGTCGTAAGAAGCTGGTGTCTAAGAGGTCGCTGCGCCCAGACCCGAATTTCGATGCCCTGATTAGTAAGTAACCACAAGAAGGGGGTTTCATCATTACTCAAAAAATCTGGATGAACTGAAAATTTACACAGTTTAAGTCAAAACACTTTTGTTGTATACTCATTTTTTTCCCATTTCAGGTAAGATTTATCCCAGCCGTGACGAGTACGAAGCTCACCAGGAGAGAGTGCTGGCCCGCATTAGCAAACACAACAACCAGCAAGCCCTGTCCCACAGCATAGAGGAGGGGCTGAAAATACAGGCTATGACCAGGTATACGGGACCAGTCTCAGCTCACACCAATAATGCAGATTCACACATGAAACGGTCTTTATTCTAATAAATTGGGTTTGCATTTGTTTTTGTCAGACTGCAGCGTGGTAAGAGACACACAGTGGAGAACGGTAGTGGAGCTGAAGACAATGGAGACTCCTCCCACTGTAGCAATGCTTCTGTCCACAGCAACCAGGTATTTTATTACATACAACATGTTATCACACTTGACAACATGAGTGCATCTGGTGTAGCAGTTGCTAACACTGACATTAAACTACATTACTATTTAGTTTTTATTCTAAGCAACATAGAACCAGCAAAGCAGTTGCCAGACCTTAGAAACAGAGCTGGGAATCAGTTGGACTGGTGCGACCACTGGAAATATTTTGTGCCACTGGGTGTGGTGGTTGTAATTTAAAGCCTAATTAGTGCTTGTGTTACAGCAATGTAATTATGACATTCAGGAACAACTTCAAACACAGCACAGTTCATGGTGGTGTGTGTGGCCTTCATACAAATACTGATGGTGTATTTTCATCTGTGTCCCCAGGAGGCAGGTCCGAGCATCAAACGCACCAAGACGAGTGACGACAGCGGTCTGGACATGGATAATGCTGCTGAGAATGGGGGCGGGGACTCTGTGATTGACGGCGGTGCAAGCGAAATAGAACTGGTGTTTAGGCCACATCCCACCCTGATGGAGAAGGATGATGGTCACAACAGGTAGTATCACACGAAAATATAGCTTGAGTTTTAGGAATAGGTCGGGTTTAACAGTTTCTAACGGGTAGAATACAGCTAAACTTTAAACAGGTGCTTTAACCATGGTTAATGTCAGCTATAGCTCAATGTGGCTGCCTCACTGCTACGAAAGCTGCTACACTATAAAGCGAAAGTAGGAATGTTTTTTGTTTTGTGCTGTTATTGAATGTTGTTGTGTTTTTAATTTTTTGACTTAAGTGGGAATCGTTTTCAAAATACAAACCACCTTAACACAGCATTGATCATTGTTGCTCGTCCTGAGCTTGGGAACAGTGTAGGTCCTTAAACGGTATAACCACTTTTTAAGGTATATTGATACGCTTTCAAACAAGATATAGAGTTGTGTGCATTGTCTGCATGTGAGGCGTTTAGGAACATCAGTAAATAGTAGTGTCTACTGTTTATGGGACAAATGTGTATTGTAGCTATAGAAAATAACCTGGGTTACACTCACTCTCCCCCTGTAAATTGCATGAGTCTCTACCCGTTTGTTTCTGAATCTTTGTACGTGTGTGTGTCTGCAGTGTGGAGTTTGTCCCTCGCTACATTAAGACATCTGGTAACGCTACAGTGGATCACCTGTCTAAATACCTGGCTGTCCGATTGGCTCTGGAGGAGCTGAGAAGAAACGCAGAGGCCAGTCCCGTCAATGTGGAGGCAGCTTCAGAGAAACAGTATACCATCTACATACCCACTGCTGGAAACCAGTTCACTGTGAGTACACACACATACAGGCACAGGCAATTATCATCTATACACCAAAAACGCAGAAGACTTGGCTGCCATTTTTATTTGATTTTTTTAATTTATTCCTGACTTAGAGTATCTTAATACTAAATCCACTTTTTTGATTTTGAAAATTATATATACAGACACTGAATCAGGCTTTAATGTGCAAGAATTTTGCTCCTATATGTGAGTGAAAATGTGTGTGAATAGAGCAATTATTTGGCTGCACCAGCGAGTTCCTTGAGACATCAGTTCTTAACTGGTTTTGATTTAGTAAAGACCTGGTGCATTTCTTCTCCACCTGATGATACTAGTGAGTGAATAAACTCTAATCTTAATCTATAATAATTCCAAATAATTGTTTTAGCAATAAAAATAAACTGATAAGAATCAATAGAGTACCAATAGAGTATGGATAACAGTAGTGGACTGTAATTGATAAAATACTAACCACAGCCATCCCTCTGTTGGCTCAGTGTAGACAACATTCAGGTAGCAGCTTCTCTAAGCCCATGCTGATCGTTACTTTTATTTGTTAAAAGGAAAATGGCAGATCACATCAGTCATTGCTAACTAACTTTAGTGCCATGACTAATGTGAAACTGGATTCAGATGAAATAAAATGCAGTCAAATCTTATATTTGAAAGCCTAAAACGAATTACATGACTCTTGTATTTATGAAGCTGGCCCCTGTCTTTTGAGTGTGTTTAATGTTTAAAAAGAGAGATGCATTAATGTTATTTCTTTAAAAAGATATCTGTGCCCCTAAATTTTCACCTGAAAAACATTTATGCAATCAGTTGATATTGGTCGTAGTCTATATTATTCATTACAACTGCAGCACCTTTTTTTGAAGGAAATACAAATTGTGTTCTAGAAAAACATCTTTGGACTTTGACTTAGTTTTGTAACACTAAACTGTGTGATATGGAGACTCTGGAGGTCATCCAGAATTCATAGAACTGCAGTTCTGAAATCTACAACCTGCCTAACGCTCTCTAAAACACTCCAGGTTTGAAACCATATTTGAATATGTAAAAGGGACGTGTTCAAACTAAAATCTGATCTTGAAATGTAGAAGCAGGCAGAGAGTAAAAAAAAAGATAAATTCTCTGTGGAGTTTTGTGGGGAATTTCAGGGAATTATATCAACTGAGAAATAGTAGAAAACAGTAGAAGGTCGCTTTTTGCTTAAATAAACTGCATAATGGAGACCAGTCTGCTTGCTCCCTCAGAAGGAACAGCTCTGCTAATAAATGTGGACTGAAGGTCACAGACGTGATGACCACAGGTTTGACGTGTTACGCTCTGTCCACAGGTTCTGAATGGTTCCTTCTCACTGGAGCTGGTCAGCGAAAAGTACTGGAAGGTGAACAAACCCATGGAGCTCTACTTTGCCCCTACTAAAGAACACAAGTAGACACATCAGACACACACACACATACACACACACACATGCATATACACACATAAACACATACACACATTCACCAGTAGGAAGGAAACAGATGGACTTGGCTACACCTGCGCACACAGAAACAAGAGGAGAGGAATGTGTGTGTTTGAAGGAGATTAGGGGGGGTTGGTGAGACCCTCAAAAGGACTCTTGTAAAAAGAAAAAAAACCCTTGTTTTATATTCTCTGTATCTTTCTGTGTCTCTTTCTATCTTTCTCTGAGTAGAAGGTAGCAGATCAGCACAGCAGCTAGGTACACAGCAGGTCAATCACACATAACGGACTGCTAACCGTGACTGTAGATTCTCTCCAACTCAGAAAAACCAGGGTCCAGTCACAGTCTGAAGTAGCACTGTGCTGTTTTCTAAGTAAAGAAACTGTGCGATACTGTATTTGTCTTCAGCAAAGGCCCCTTTTTTTATGATGTGTGATTCTGGTCTGTCCCAGTCGGGAGGGAAATATGGTGAAATGTCTTTGGTTGTTCATCCAAAATGGCGGCCCTAGATGTCACGGTGAGACACGCCCACCAGTTGTTGCTGCCTGTGGCAAAATTCTGAAATGCTGGTCCGAAATTCAGGACCACATTAGTAAAAATGGGACTTCAGCTACAGCCCACGTCTACAAACGAACCAATCAGAAAGCAGCATTAATGTAATGCCATATGCACTGGCTGATGCAAACTTTCTAAATGCCCCATAGACCTATACACATATACACAACATGGATATGTGCTTTTCAGCTGTACATGCCCATGGAAGAGGAATCCGACATGTATGGAAGGTAAGAGAGGCCATAATAACTAGAATGTTAAAGTCAGCTGAAAACCTTTTTGTGGAATTTAAATACCATGAATTTGAAGGCATTGAAATATTTAACCTTGAAAACCAAACATCTGAATTTCTGTGGTTTGAATTGCCCCCCTTGAAATTTTCAGTGTTCAAGTTTTGCATTTACAAACGGTACATTTTTTTTTTCTCACAAATTCAGTTACAAATTATTAAGAGCATTATGACCTTTCTTAGCTTCCATAGTCATTCATGTATAAAAAGCCTAGGTTTTATTAGATCTGTCTGACACAGACTTACTACCTGTCATCACATAGGCACATGTATGTTTGAATACTGGACGTTAAAATGTTCGTTCACTCTGAGGAACCTGATCAGCAGAGGGCAGTGCAAAACCAGTTGCATCTTCAGAAGAGAGCGATATGAAGCTACAAAAACTGAATCAGGGTTTTTGTTTTGTTTTTTCTGATAATGTTGCTAGTGTTCTCTAAACCTTTTTTGGGGTGGTTTGTTTTTTTGGACATGTCTCTGTCGTCTTTCAAATAAAAGCAGAGAATGGTGACAGTTTGAATGGCTGCAGTCTGTTGGCCAGGGGAGGCCGCTGTCCGCAAACTGAATCAGAATGAATGGAGCCCTGGTGTCTCTTTTGACTGCAGTGCTACCAGTACTAACACACCTCAGTAAGCAAAGGTGCAGTGTGCAAAGACTGGTCGGGGGGGGATTGGAAACCCTGGGCTGTGAGGCAGAGTCTCATAGCTGTTGTCTTGATCTGTTGCCTGTAGGAACAAACTGTCTTCTGATATCTGTGGCTGCTCTCTATGGCTTGTCCTTTTATAAATGTCTTTTGTAACATGGAGAGGAAGGTGTGTGTGTGCGATTGGAGCAGTGTGAAGTAGGGAGGGTACCCCCATAGATGGTCAGACCGTTACAGTGTTCACTATCTCGTCTCCTGTTTGAACAAACCTTCTCCCTTTGCTGTTATGTCACCACCGACTCACCAGTGGAGCGTGATGGTCCGTCACAGCAGGATTATTTTCTCGCCATCACTTCTTTAAGACTTGGTACAGACATCACAGAATGCATTATGGTACATTTGTTGTTGTCGTGTTTCAGTATGAGGACAGACACTCTGTGAGGTTTTAAATGTTTTAATACCTTTTTGCTTCATCCTCCATGTGGCTAATGGAGGGGTCTGAATGTTCCACAAAGATAGAAAGCCTGGTAGAGTTGTGACAGTTTAAGGGTGTGAGAGAGTGAGTGAGTGATTGTGATCGTGTGATCATGAAGCCAAACATGTGTTTGCCATAAATGTCCCAATATCCTTACACACCTTAGTCCGCACCAGCTTCGGTACATCGTTCCTCTCAGAGGGAGTCAGATTAGACAAACCACAGCCATTGTACTAACGTTTCCAGGTGTTTCAAAGCAGGTGTTGCTCTGTTTAACTGATCTTTCCATTTGGGGGCAAGGAACAACATAAGGCTTTTGTACTACGGCAGAGAAATGTAGTAGAAGTTCATATCTATGAAGCTCCATATGCGATGAGCAGTATTATAAAGAAGGATGCAGGTTGATGTCGAGTGTGCCCTAAAATTCACTGCTGTGGCTGCTGCTAACGACCACTAGGGGGCAGATACACTAACCATGAGTAAGTGGATGCATTGATGAGCATGTTGGTGCATCACTGTATAAAATGTGGCTTTGGCAGCACAGATCAGGGGTTCAGTTTATGTTTGTGAGCATCAGGAATAAACAGAAACATCTTTTAAAAAATTATTTGGTTAAAGAATTATTAGGTCAAGAATGAAAATGAATGTTCACATTTGATTTCTGTTGAGTTCTTCTACAGATCGATGTGCCAATTCAAATAAATTCCCTGTTGATAAATTTAATGGCGGCGTAAATGGCTCATTTAACCCATGTGGGACATTTATTTTTCTCGTTTTAAGTTTCATAAGCTGAGCTGTCCTGACAGGTGTGTGTCAGAGGTGTAAAGCGACTGCTCGAGTCACTCCCTGAAGCTCACTGGGTTACCTGTGTGTGTGTGTGTGTGTGTGTGTGTGCGCGCGTCTGGAACCTGTAAACTGCATATTTTCGTTTGGATAATAAACCTGAATTTGTGTGTTCAACAAGGAACACGGAGTACTGTTGCTTGTGTTCTCACTGATGTCAGAGCTTTCAGTCAGTTTAAAGGACTCCTTCCTAATTCCTCTTTCACAATTAATCTGTAACTCCATTCGTAACCATCATGAGTTTTGAAAGACCTCTTCACTGTTAGGAACTTTAAGAGCTTTTCATAGATTCAAGATCAAAATACAAAGTTGAATTATTTGACCTCCACATATTGATTTTTTGAAATATTTTGAATAGATAAAATCTTATTTCACTGTAGAGCAGTGTGCTGATTTGCTCAGCCTGTGCTTGCCCCTCAGAAAAGAAATCTGTTTTGAGAAAATGCTGTAAGAAACAAGACAAGAATGGAACCTGTCAGTTTTCAGATTTAGAACACCACCTTTTTCTTTTATTTCCAGATATAAAAAACAATATCAGCAATGTGGAATTGGTCTAAATAGAAAAAAATATAGTCAACGAACAAAGATGTTCAGAAGTTAGAATGTTAGGGGAAAAAGAACCCAGCACGCACTGGGGCAAAAGGCAGGGAAACGTCCTGTGGACAGCTCATCACAGTCCACACAAGAACTTTTCCATTTCCTTAACCTGGATGACTCAGAGGCTTCAGAGAGGAAGGAGGAGGAGGAGCAAAAGGAGGAGAGAAGAAGAGGAGGGGAGGTGATAGAGTGAGCCAGCAGAGGCATCTGAGAAGCGGTTTTGAAAGGAGCAAGGAGCCGCTTCGGACAGGATGTGTCTGAGTGAAAGCATCTGAAACGTGTCCTCTCTGCACGGCTGGCAAACGCAGACAGTCTGAGGTGCCAGCGCCTCCCTGCCTGACTGCCAGCATGTCTACATCCCAGAGCTGCTGCTGAAAACAGTGAATGCAGAAACAAAAAAGCAGAAAGAACTACATCAGGAAGATGTTCAGTTCCAGTAAGAAAAAAATGGGGCTTGTGTCTGAAAGCTGCAAAAGAAGAGACTTGTCTCCGTCATCAGCTCCGGTGACTGTGTTTGGCCAGATTATTGACTATCGTCCGTTTGCAGAAGGACTCTGCGGGGTCTTGGACGATCAGACGGTCTTCCTGGCAGTCAGGACTCTGACTATGGAGCCCACTCCTCCCACTGCCAGAGCCTGAGGACACACACACACACACACACTGAGGGTGAAAATCACATCAAATGCAATGTAACACA
>JBBMJY010000006.1:1232476-1248443 GCA_037833715.1 Toxotes lorentzi
CACACACACACACACACACACACACACACACACACACACACACACACACACACACACACACACACACACACACATGGGATTCCAGAGCTTCCACAGTGATGGAAAGTTGATGCCAGTATTTTTGCTCTGAAGCTTCCAGGAGCAGCTTCTGTTATAAGTAACACTCATGAAGGTTCACAACAAAAATTCTACAAATGTTAACAAGATTCAGATTCTGTGTTTTCTTACAGCTGAGAAAAAGACAGCACGGGATCATTTTCTCTACCTGCAGCAGCTGGTGAACAAGGCAAACTTAGCTCAGTCAGTGAAGCGATGGGTCCATAATAAAATCACTGATCCTCACAAGTTAACTCTAATCTACTCAGTCATAGTGTCCTGTGGTGACAGCACAGCTTACCATCCCACCACCTCTGCAAACAGGATGCACAGAGAGGCTGTTCCTGCTGTGCTCCTGTCCACACCCCACAGGTGGAGAACCAATGAGAAGTTAATGAGAGAGGCGATGGATGTCCATGTGGTGTAGAGAGCCAAACCATTCTGGACCTAAACATGTGGACAAGCACATAGACATTAATCCATTTTTTTCTTGAAGGGCCCTAACCTTTGAAAGTTTGCTAGAACTTTCTCTGAGGTGACGTCTGTCCACACACCCTCACTCTGCCCTACCAGTATTCTGAGACAGGCCAGGTCTTTGCGATGGTATGTCTGTAACCAGAGTCCATAGTAATCTGTGGCAAAGCAGCAGGAGAACAAAGCGCTGTAGTTGGAAAAGGAAATCAGGATTAAAACAACCAGAGCTGCCAGCATAAACCTGCAAGACAGAGACAGAGAGAGAGACAGAGACACACACAGAGAGGGAGAGAGAGAGAGAGAGAGAGAGAGAGAGAGAGAGAGAGAGAGAGAGAGGCCATAAATGCATCATATCCACAGTTGACATTTCAGAAATACTGTACCTACTAAAATGAATTCTGCCATAACATACCATTGGATAAACAGTATTTTTAAGGATTCTGCACCAACATATACCAGTGGTTTTATAATATTATTACAGTCAGTCAGTGGTACTTTTCTAAATAGCCAATAATAGAAGGAATTCCAGAAGGCTCTCCAATCATTTCATGTTTTATTTTAGGTAACTCTTATTTACTGATTTAGTCTTAAATCCTCAAACTAATTATATTTGTAGATAAAGTAAATAAATCAATTTGTAAAATGAATATTAATAAAATAAGACACCACATCAATAACATTTCTGCCTCCTTCATACACACTGGAGGTGAGTGGGATTGGTTTGTGGTTCTCATAGAAGTGAACATTTTCATTTAAAAATTCTAAAGCATCTGTGTTTAGTAGGAGGATTTCTACGGTACAGAACAGATCTGGAAAGAGGTGTGCCTGTTAAATGTTTAAATGCTGATTCTTTTTTTAAAATGATTTCTAAATGTCTTTTTTAATGCTGTAAGCAGCTCAAATGAAATCAAAGTCTCTTCCGTTGTATTACTGTGGCAGTCTGCATAACACTTTATATGCTAATCATATTTTAAAGTAATTTGGGTGAACTGACCCTTTATGAGGAATCTAATGCAATTTATTTCTTCATATAATGCCCACATTAATCCCTACTTCATCCCTGCCTCATTTTAACGTGTTTTTTTAACTCTCCTCGACATCCTCCCCTCACCCATCCCTCACCCAGGGCCACAATTAATGCTTACACTCATACTTTAATCAAACCAATAAGTAGAAACATTCAACATACTCTCTGTCCCACAGTACCAGCCACGTCATGTTCAGCACCATGTTGGAAAGCCAGCAAAAATAGAAGGCATAGGGCAGCAGACACTGAGCCCAGGATCTATTAACAGAAAGACAAGTATCACTTTCATCTGCATGTTGCTCCGAGTCCTGTCAGACAGGCTGAATCTACATGGGTAAATATTAAGTGTGACCATTCTGATGTGAGCTTACCCTCTGAACACATATGAGGTGATGTATAGGACCATCAGGGTGAGCCAGGTATAGATAACACCCCAGATAGAGAAGGTCCAGCCAGCTGGAGTGATGTCTGTCTCATAGCGGGCTGACACATTCCCGGTAGAGGAATGGAAAGGTCCTGGAAAACAGCACAGACATTAAGAACACCAGTTTTGTCTGATGAGGCCTGGTTCACTGTTGGTGCTCCAGTTCATCCCAAAGATCCCCATCACAAGAGTACAGGGCTCTATGCAGGACGGTCTCACCTCACTGAGAAGACTAAAAGGGTCAAACTGTGGCTTCAAGGCTGTAGGTACACTACTGTCTGAAAAATGACTATGTGACAGCATGAAGAGTTTCTTTAACTGGAACTAAGGAGCTTTGCTCAAACCATGAAAAAGTAAAGTATATGGTCTGAGGTGTAATTTTAGGAAACCTCTCCATTAACAGGAAGTGTCTCAAATCAACAGCATTTTTTTTAATCACTGTCACTGAGAATGGAAGCTATCAGGAAAAAAACTAAAATCATTAGTTTTTGTGCACAGATTAGGAGACTAGAACATGATCTGTTATCATACCAAAGCATTTAACAGGAACATGATCTCTACTTTAACCACAGTGACAGAAGACGTACACAGATCCTCTAAAAGGAGTAACAGTATAACAATCTAAAGATGCTCCATTACAAGTCCAAGTCCTCCATTCATAATCCTACAATATATTATACTTTTGTATAAGTCCAGAAGTGTTTAAAAAAAAGAACTGAAAGTATCAAAGCTTATATGAGGTCAGATATTTTAGTCCAGTGGTTCTGAAACGAGGGCTGGGCTCCTCCTGTGAGTCACCGAGGATCTGTGGGATGATTAATGGGCCAAGTTTGGCACACACTCATTTTCTTTACTTGGATTTTCTCTCAACTTTGTATTTGGGATTTTAGAAACATATTATATCCTTTGCATGTTTAATCTTAATGTTTATATAAAATCTTTTTGTGAAAGTAACTAGTAACTATAACTGTCAGGTAAATACAGGGGAGAAAAAAAGTACAATATTTTCAACTAAAATGCAGAAGAGTCGTGCTGTACACATTGGATGTTACTCTGAGTAATCCACAGATCTCATCTCATAGGGACTTATGTTTAAAAAAAAAAGTTTTGAAAAGGAAAAAAAATATGCTTCATTCTTGGCACTGAAGTGGGTGGTTAAAAATAAAAGGCCAAAGGAAAAAAAAAGAAGAAAGAAAAGAGGAAAGTGTTTCAACGCTCTGGAGACAGAGGGGGGATATGTTCAATCCAGTTTTAGTGCCACACCCTACACATGGATGAAGTTTTTTTTTTTTTTTTTTTTTATCTTTTTAAATTATTATTTTTTCTTTCTCTCAAAGAGCACCAGTGAATGCTGGGACACCTGAAGTTTTCTTAGTTCACTGGAACTGTATCTTTGGTTGAAAGTGGTCATTTTTAATTCCGTGAACACCACTGGCTTATTTCATGCAGCTCCGGTTTGGATCTAATAACACCAACAGTTAGAGGACGGCCAGAAAAACAAAGACAAAACAAAAGAAGTTTTTATAAATTTAGCCGACCCGACCTAAATAACCAACAAACAAAAAACCATCTTTTTCATCTCTCAGTTATCTTATCTCGAAACACAACGACAGCCGTCTTATTAACAAGCAGCTTTTTCCCATGTGTGTTTTTATAACTGACTTGTTACATAACCTCCAGCTACACATGCTAACTCACACATACATGGGTATGGAAACGTTTTAACAATGGTCCTGACATAACAAGCTGCCAGCAGTATTTCATTAACTGAGCCTCCTTCCCCGTAAAAACACAGTTTCGTAACCAGTGGAAAAAACAGCAACACACACTGAAAACCAGTCTCTCGTACCTTATGTCAAGTTAAAACACGCTCAAGCTTAAAACACGCACAAGAATAAAGTAAATGAGCCAGTGTCGGAAGGATTTAAGAGAAAACACAGAAGTTTAAGCTAGCTCTGAAAAAACAAGACACATCCAAACGTCTGAATAACTCTGCTTTAACTCACCTTTTCCCGCTCCGGCCAACGCGTTAAGAACCAGCACTGCAACAAAAACCACAGCACACAAGATAATAACGAAAATTCGGGGTAAACTGTTGTCCTTCATTGTACCAGCTGGCTGTTTTCCCGTGTGTTGTGTTGCTGTGTGTTTCAGTTTATCTGTCAGTGACCGTCAGGGCGGAGAAAGAAACAAACGCACGTTCACCAACTGATGCCTTCACGTGCTCCATGTTAACGCCCACAGCCATGGAGGAAGAGTTTGTAAAAGACAGACAGAGCTCCTCGGTTTACACTCAGCCTTTACTTATATACATATATAGATGTATATATATTAATGTTTTTAAGACTGTAATCAGTGATCACTGGAACTAGAGGTTTGAGGGGCTCAGATAGACGAGAGAAGCTTTTGAGATGTAATGGCGCCCTCTATAGGAATAATGTGTAAATACAGCGATACAGTAAGCTTCCAAGTTTCATGTGCTGTAAAATCACTTCAGTTTCAAACCTTTAAGTGCCCATGTTGCTTAAGAGTGTAAAAGTGTAGTGACAGAAACGTACTGAATCATTTGCTCGTGTTCTAAGTGTTTTGTGAACATTTCTGATACTGAATTATAAATACTGAATAATTGTAATCTGCTGAACCACTGTGCCACTCTGTATTCAGAAGGTTTGTTTTTCACACACATGTCCTTCGTGTATATTATCTATGAGAAAACATAGAAAATAGAAATGCAACTTATGCTGGTATACTTTCTGTCCACACAGGTACTTTTTGTATATATATATATATTTAAAACTGGAAATGATAAAGTGTGTCTGTGGAGCTGAGGAACTGTAGAGTTGCTGATAATTCTCCCTGGCTTTGAAGCAGCTGGTGGCCACTTTCTGCTGTTTGACCCATTTTTAATATAATAACATTGGTTAGTGCAGCCCTGCACAATTTCATAAGGATCAGCCCATCTTTCAAAAAAGATGACAGAGCACAATAGAAAGTACCAAAGTACGGTGTACTGTTGTATCCCCTGAACTCTACTGACTCAGGTAATTGACTTTTTCCTCCATTTTTACCACCAAAATTCTGGAGAGTAGCCAAACCTTCAGCCATATAAAACTAATCTACTCTTTGATCGTCGCAACTATAAAACCTGCTCAAATATTTTCCATCTGCTGCCTTGATACTCCATCTACAAGCTTTTCAAAGTTGTTTTTTTTTTTTTTAATTTAATCCTTTCAGGCTGCTTTTTTTCAGCCTTGAAAAGTGCAGCTGTCCTGCCTCTTTATAAGAGCTATCTACTGTAATAGCTTTGGTAATGATCAGTGACAGGCCCATTTCAAACTTACTGTTTTTACTTGAAAGAAGTTTTTTTTTTCAAGATCTCAATATTTTCTCAATAATTACTTTCAAATTCTCTGATGTAGATGTTTGTGTAGCACTGAGGCTGCACTGTCAAGGTTTTAAATTACATTCCTTTAGATAGAGACTCTCTCAAAATCTCAGTTCTGGTCTTATTAGCTCTTGGTGCAACACAGGCTACACAAATATGTTGCTCTACAGACAGGAAAGCTGAGTCTGGCACAGTCCTAAACATGTCCTTTTAAAAGACAGAGACTAATTTGTGAAGCTATAATCAGTGACTGAGAGCTTAACAAAATGTATTTACATAAACATTAAGACTGATAAGGATCCTCCAAATATGAAAGATCTGTGACCAATATTTTACAGCTGAAAAATAAAACATGTCAGTGCTCTCTGGTGGATGGTGTACTGACATTTCTTGTTGTTCATCAGCCAACATTTACACCAATACCCTTTTCCTGGCAGCAAGCTAATATCATTTCTTACGTATTTTTTAGAACTGTGTTCAGTTGATTTCTTTTCGGAGCCTCCACTGCATTAATCAGAGAAACTACACCTACAGAACCTACAACTGCTTTTAGGTGATATCTCAAAAATTTTAAATCAAAACCTGTCTGAGAAAAGCAATCACAGCTACTTTACTGGAAGGACAGTGACCTATTTTAATGAGTTATTATACTGAACACCATATAAATAAAATATAAATGCTTTCAGTCCCATCAAATTGTTAAGCAAGTGCACTGAACACACAGATAACTGACTGATTTACAATTGGCAGTTTAATTATTACCTGTGTGTAGATTTCTCTCTGTCTTTTACACTTATTTTGAGGGGAAAGGGTAAATCCTCAGTCTCATGTAGTGGAGCTGGGTAACTGTGTCGCAGCTCAGCGTTGTGATCTCAGACAGCTGAGGAATTATTTTACATGAAACACAGCCTCAAGCATCTCTGTCTGCATTTACAGAAACACGAGGATCATCAGTGTAGCTGAGGAACGACATGCTCACATTAATTTAATAGAGTTTAACAAATCAAAAACTATACAGACTTTTCTCTTATAAGCAGAAATGTTGAAACCAAATATTTCACTTTTCAAAAATATTTAGAAATTTGAAACATGCTCACACTGCATGGACACTGCCGTTAGTACCAGTGCCAAACCAGTACAGGTAGAGGAATAAACTGTATTTGATGGTTTAGAATCGTTTTTGAAACATTCATGCCTCATAAAGCTGCTCTGAATAAAACACAAAACAAAACAAAAACAAACTGGATTTAAGAAGCCTCAGTAATTTCTTATAACAGCTGGCCACTGTAGTTTTCAGTTGACTTTGCTCAAAGAGGAGGAAACAGTGCATTTGTTGGAGACTGTTTTCAGTGGCATATCAATACACATTTGGTGGCAGCGTTTCCAGAAGCAGGACAGTGTGTGCACTCAGTCAAAATAAACTACAGTGTGTGTGTGTTCATGGTAGTGAAGCAGCATTTACCCAGTGCAACAGTGTGGCTCACTGATGTGTTGTATAGTTAAATAAATCTATTGTTGTCCTAATTAAAACTTGGGCAATGAAGTTCTAAGGCACAGAGGAATAAGACATCGGACTCTGACACACACAATACTTGTTTGGGTTGTTGTTGACTATGAGGAGAAACACAATATGAGCAGTAGTACATTCACTACATCCCAAAGTGAGACGTGTGTGTGTGTGTGTGTTAAGAGGCCTGTGGTTGGCAGTCCACAGTCTCTGTGCTGCTGTTTTCATAGTCTTTGTGTAAGTCCAGCGGTCCATACAGGGTCTCCAGTACAGCCAATACTCTGCTCTGGACTGAGTCCACCTGCTCTAATGGGCAGTATTCATCTAGACTGGACCTGAAAACACACACATTAACAACACAGTTAGCCTCTCCTTTTGTACTGCTTCACTTTCCATAAGACAGAACAGGATCAGTTCCAGCTCTTACTTCTGTAGATCTTTAACACTGTGAGTAAGGCTGCTTCATTTACCTGGACATAGTAACCAGTGTAGGTTTGGGCAGAGGTGTCAGAAACAGCTGTACAGCTGAGATGAGTCTGTCAATCTCCTCGTCAGTGCTGATGTGGTGAGGCAGCTCAACAGTGTCACAGGTTAACCCCGCCTGATGCACCTGAGAGGGAACAAACGGAACAGGTGAGGAGGGTGGAAGAAGAGGTGACAACAATCAGGAGGGAAGGGAGGAAAAAAGAAAGAGAGAGGCAGGATGAGGGATGATGCCCAATCTGAAACTTGTCTTCTTCCATATAATCTTAGTTATTTATGATTTTGAAAGGTACTGTATTACCATTACTATTATTAAATAAATTACAACTGTTTCATTCACATCACAAACAAACAACAAGACTAAGACCCTGTTCAGACCTTTGACACATTAACAGGCCTCTCAAACACCAAATGTGTTTTTAACCAGAGGCACCAATGTGCCTGGTCCACTACAGACTGGGTCTACTCCTTGTTCCATGCAAACCAAATCACCCAAGATGTTTGATGCACTTGTAATGAATCTCTATGGGCTTTTAAACTTGTTTATGAATGATTACGTATATCCACTTACACAGAGGAGGTCAGCTGAGTAAGTGGTCCTTCACACTCCTAAAAGAATGTGGCCATATGAAGTCCAGATTACGTCTGAATGTGGTCTGAGTTATCGGATCTCAAATGCATCCTCAATGCTTTTTGGGTGCGTTTACACCTGTACTTAGAGCCGTATTAATGAGACCCGTGTTAATGCCAGGTCTGAACAGGGCCTGAGAAACTACAGCCAACTACAGCAGCTCTGTGCGTCTCTCAGACACAGTGGTGCTCTGAGCTAAATGCTAACATCCCAATGACAATGAAAATATGCTGAAGCTAAGCAGGTCTATCATGGTCATGGTCTTCTAACTATCACTAAACACGGCTGAGGGTGAATGGGGCTGTTATTAGCTCTGCATGTATCGAAAATCATGATTCTGTGGCAAATCTCATGGCAGTCCATCCATATTTAATCCTGAACCACAAATGTGAGGTTCACATGGAGTCAGGAGTTCACCAGAGTCATTAGGATTCATCATCTGGGGACCACGAACGTGTGTACAAACACTGGAGATGTTTCAGTCTGGACCAAAGCAGTGGACCAACTGACTGACGCTGCTAAAAACACATGACTGTACTGGTTGTCGTAGCAGTGGTACAGACACTCACCATCTCATAGTCGGGGCATGGGTTTCTGGACTTCAAACTGGAAACCAGCTGGGCCAGTGAAGCCATACTGAAAACACACACACAAAACAGTAAGATAACAAACACTGAGCACATTCACAATTACTATGTACACTATGTTTATGGCTATGTTTATCATCAGCCATTACACTTCCTCATCATATACTGTCATAAAATGACATGCACACAGCTTTCAGCTAATGATCCAACAATGCTATGTGCTGAAATCTATAGACACAACAATTACAGTTGAGGATCTCAGCAGCTGTCAGTCATGATGTAAAATTATCATGATTAACCAGTGTCAGAAATCTGAATTTACTGCTCACCCTGGAGTAAGATAATGACAGTCTATTACACAGGGAGTAACGTCATTACATAATCATCCCAGCACACACATGATCCAGATACACAGGTGTTTTCCCTTAATTTGACTGGTTAGGCCTCCTCTCAGGACTGTGTGTGGGTGTGTACAGACTGTAGTTGTGTAACATCAAGACAACTACTGTATTTACAGGCTGAGTTCTCCTCCTCAGTAAGAGTTACAGTGAAATGAACCCAGAGAAGCTTTACCCAGGGTTTCTGGCCCAGCGTGAAACTGTCTCCTCTTCATCATCCTCCAGAAGATCAGCAAATGCTGCTTCCAGATCCTCTAACTGATGTGTACGATGATCCACACACTCTTCAAGCTCCTCCTGGACACAAATAAATACATGTACACACACACACGTAATGTTAATTATCAAATCAGAACAAACTTTCGTATAAGTTCCGCTGCACTCTCACAGCTTGTAAAGTTATTTGTATACATTTTTATCCACAGTGTTTTTAAGTATTATTACTCAGGGATACAGAGTTTTGTATTTGTCACATATTCATATACACATACACACATCACAATGGTGTTCTACTGGATCCAGGTCTGGAGACTGTGGAGGACACTGAAGTTCACTGAACTCACTGTCATGTTCATGAAACTAGTTTGACTTTAGCTTTGTGACATGGAGCATTATCCTGCTGGAAGTATCCATTAGAAGACCTCATGAATCCATGGACCCAACCTGCCTTGTGTCCACAGTCCAGGCTGCTGGTGGTGGTGTGATGGTGTGGGGAATGTTTTCTGGGTCCACAGTCTCTCTGAGTATTGTTGCTGACTATGTGGACACAGACAGTCCATCATCATCTTCTTATATGTTACACACAGCTGGTGACTTCTGTGTTCCTAGTCCTCCTGTGTGTTTATGTGTTTATCTATGAGAGGGTGGTTGAATTGTTGTATAATCTTTTGTTGAAGACCATTTATAAATGACAAAGTCTGACCTCATCAGCATCAGGGCTGGGTCCTCTGAAGCTGTAGAGCTCCTTCAGGATGGCATACTCCTCCTTGACAGAGACAACACAGAGATAAGGTCAGCTCAAGAAAAAAAGCCTTATATGATACATCTCAGCTGCAGTGAGTTCATTCTGCAGATGGATAAAGTTTTATATGTGAGCTGGCACATTTCTGCTGTTTCAGGCTGTAATCTCTGTTTTTAGCTGAATGGTACACACAGATGATGAACTGGATTCAGTGTCGAGTACAAATGTGGATTTGGGGAAAATATGATTGTTATTATAAGCTTGTATTAAACAATTCTCAAATATAATAAAATCTGTCTCTGATGTGTGTGTGTGAAGTCGTAAGAGATTAAATAAGCATCACTATTTATAATAAGTCACTATTTCGAATGGAAAACGATGCTTCATGTTCTTTACTTACATATGAACAATTTATACAGAAATGTGAATGTTCCATTCCTTTCAGAGAAATGAATTCAGGCAGTAAAGCTGTTCCATGTGGCCAATTACACCTTGTCAAGTCCCATCTTAGATCTGTGGAGACATTAACTGTGTGCACTACACCTTTCTTACAATCCATACTAAATGTGGCAATATATTTATATTTGAAATTGCTTTTACTTAAAAAAAAATCTTATATCTAATGTAGTAAAAGTAGACTTATATTTCAAATATACGTATATTTCAAATTTCAGTGTTGGATTTGAAGTTAATTCCTTTTTTGCATATGTGGACACTTCAGGTCTTTTTTGTATTTTCTGTTTTTGGAAAGAGCTTAAGCCTAATACTGTCACTTTATATGATATACTTTTTACAAGACAATAAGGATATATCATCAGTGCTACTTTTTACATGACAATAATAATTCCTTTCAGTACATTTTTAGTTCTCCTATTTTGATGCTTAAATCTTACATCCACAAATGCAAAGTTTTTAATCTCCACCTAATCTGCTGCCTGTTAGAAATCTGCCTTATTCTACAACTTTACAAGTAACTTTAAGTTCATTTTTTTTAACTTTATGCATTTATTATTTATTTTCACTCAGTCCTCTCTTCATGTTTATTTTTACTCTGCTGTGTCTTTTATGTTGCTTTTTGACTGTGTAATTGTGATGGTTTTCCTATGTTTATATAATACATTGTTCCTGTTTTCTCTGTAAAAATATTTTCCATTTCTGCCAATAAAGTTAGGGGGTAAAGGAAGTTAGAGGTCACAGCCTAAAAATATATCAATAATAAATAACTAGCTCGGGGATCAGACGACCACACTACTCCTTAGATTTATTTCTTATCTAATATTTGACAATGTCTTTAAGACCTGTCCTTGGCTTTGAGGGTGATGCTGTTATCAGGATCCAGCTCTGTGTTTCTAACTTTTGTGGTAGCAACCAATCTGTCTCTATTTGGATCTTGTTCCTTTAAAGCCTCATGGATTCTTTACTTTCTGCTAAAACTCTGCTCTAACTATAACTTCCTGTTTTTCAGGAAGTTAAAGCTTCTTTTCATGAGGTTTGAAAGTTGTTTGTTTCTGAAAGTTGAAAGTTTTGAAGTGTGATGTTACAGAACTAGAAACCAGGCAGAGACATGTGGTGTATAATCCAGACCGGAGGGACGTACCTCTGTGTATAATTCCTTGAAGGGATTCTTACATGAGAAGAAATCCAGGTCAATATCCAAGATGTATGGATCTGTCTCAGTCAGAAAAGCAGATATGCTCTTAACGACATAATTGGTTGATCCTTCATCTTCATCACCATCATCCCCTCCCAAGGTTGTCCCGTTGCTCCACTGTTTGTCCTTGAAGTTGCTGCCCTCTGCTGGTTGCAGAGCGTCAGTGGCTGTGGAGAGGGGCTCAGAGCAGCCAGCCTCCCCATCCTTACGACACTGTGTCCGACGCCTCTTGGCCGACCACCTCTCTGTGTCCTCCTTTGTTTTCTTTTCTGAAAAGAAATGTGAGATAAAACAGCAAATGACAGTGTAAGATGAAAATGTGTCCATCCTCATTAGTGAACTGATAAAATGATGAGGAAAACAACAGGAGAGAGAGAAAAAAAAGATGAGCAAAATGAACGTTAAAAGGAAGAAAAGTAATAGAACCACAGCCCGGAGGATGGTGATGGTTTTCTCTCTCTCTTCTTCTTCTGTGTGTTTGTGTGGGTGTGTGTGTCTTTGGTGCGGGTGTGTTTTTCAGGTGGATTCCGGGGCAGCTCCTCCCTACTCCATCCTCCTGATCAGGCTGATTGCACACACCTGTGTGCAACCTGGGCGCAATCAGTCTCCCCTCAAACTATCAGAGGCTCTGTGTTCCTGTCTACCCTTACCAGATCGCTCTGTCACATTCTTTGGTGACTAGATCTCTGTGCTTTTCCTTGTGACTACTGCAGTCTCCACCGGTCTCTGTCCTCCTGCCATCTCACCGCCACTACAGCCCATCCCACCATGCTGCTCTGGAATCCCTCCTCTGTCCTTTCTTTCCTTTTGTTTTTGCACCTTGTGAATAAACTGTACACTACTCATCTGTCTGCTTTTGGCTCCTGGCCTGTGACTTAGACTCGGCATCACAGGCTGACTCTGTGGCCGTGGTGAGGTCTACCACTGGTATCTGTTCCAGTGTTACTGAGAGTTCAGACCCTTGGTTAAGACTCAAACAAGTCCAGCTGCCTTCATATAGCATTTAGGAAAAGAAAGCATGCAGTGCAAGTTCTACCTTTTTAAAACTTTATCTGAATTATTGATTTGGGTTACAAGAAGCAAAGGAAAAAAAAAAGATGACTTGATGACTGATCCTTGTCAGCTCTGGTCATTTCTCAGCAAAAATCCTGCAGCCAGTTTGATCTCAGGGCTGACTTCTTCAATAGTTTATTCCTTTTAAGTGTGACAGCCTCTTGTTACTGTGAAATAAACAGTTTTTGTGTAATTTTTGGTCTGTGCTTTTCAGAGCAAACATACAGTACAAAGTCTGTACTGCCCACTTTCACATGTGTTTAAGTATGCAGAGCTTGGTACAGGGAACTACTGAGGCAGATGTAAACCACAACATCATTCTGTTTGTTTGAACATCTCATCATCAGACGAGCTGACGGAGAGCAGGCAGGATTTCTATAACACCAACTTTGTCCTTTTACATTTCTAAGTTGCAAAATCTGTGCTTTACCTACAGCAGCTGCATGACTCAATACGCCCACAGAACTACAACTGTGGAGCCTGTCCCACATTTCTTACAGTGCAGAGAAGAGGAACGACTACAAATACCAAACATGTACTGAGCTACATTTGGTCATGTGAGTACAGTATAAAGATAGACTTGGAAAAAATCTGAAGCTTTCCTTTAAAGAGGAGAAGACGAATGCTTTGGTGATGTTTTCAATAAATATTTCACAATTTAACAAAAAGGGTTTAGAATGTGTTTTGTTTAATCAGGTAAGAAATGAATTTTGTTTGGGTGTATATATTCTATTAAATCAGTCCCCATCTTATACATAAACTAGGTGATTTTTAAGCTTGTCTCTTTGACAGAGGCCTGGATTCACAAAAGGAGAGATCTAAATAACCAATATTAATTTTCCTTGGTGATCAGAGTGGGGGGACTTAAAAGCACATTGTCATTTTTTTTCTTTAATAAACAGCTCTGGTCCCAGTGACACTGCCATGTTGTTTTGGCAGCGAGAGAGGAGTCAGTCACTGCAGTGCCGGCATTAGTGATCAAAAGCAGCTGTGCTTAGGGACAGGCAAACAAGTCCAAAAACTCAAAGTGAGAGGGACCAGTCCAAGTGATCCTCCAGGGTAATGTTTGTGTTTGTGGTAATTTCAGTTAAAATTACCACAACACATTAAAGTTTGTGGGAGCATCTTTGTTGTTGATGGTTTGTTTGAGGCCTATTCACACTGTCGACTGGTCAGCAGAGAAAAGCTCCAGAGATGTACAACCTCTCTCTGCTCAGAGAACATTTCTCCGCTTGAGAAATTCAGAGTGCTTCTCCAAAGATGTTAGAAGTGCCAGGTGGACAAAATATAAAGCATCTAGTTTGCATAAGAAACACAAAACTCTTCAAACCAAGAGAAAAAATAAGAAAAATCAGCATCTACTGCTAAAAACATCAAAGTTGATCACCTGCTAACCAAAAAAATTGAGATCACTTTTAAGAAAGAAAGAAGAAAATCATCCATCTTTAAAGCATCAAAGCTCTCTACGCTCAACTTAGACAAACCAAAAAAAAATCTGGTAGTTTATCAAAGGTATACAAATAAAAATGTCTCTGTATATAATCATTTATCAGTCACATACCTGTGACTGATAAATGACCCGGTTTGACAGGATTGACTCTGACCACGTTCAGCCTGAGAGGTTTAGAGTTCTCCAGCTGCTCCTCACAAACATAAAGACCATCGCTGAGGAAGTAGTTGTCTGTACTGCTCACCCTGCAGAGTGAGGAGAGGATGGAGACAGAGGGAAAAGGAGACACAGACAGGGGACACAGGGGTGGGGGAGGTGTACAGTTCATGAAGATTATACTAAAAGGCTATATCATGAATGCTAAATGCTAAATGAAGAACTTCAGTATGTTTCTGTTGTAGTGTATGTCCTACCTGATGGTGGTGGTGGATGGGTCTCTACCCACAGCCATCCTGTGCTCTCCCTCTCTGATCTGCTGGGTCCAGTATGGATGCAGCCACGCCACACAGGACACATGTCCAGCATACACCATGGGCATTATCCAGTTCTCTATGCTCAACTCACTGAAAAAAAAGAGGAAATATAATATATATAATATTATAACCTCATTCCATCTATTTACTCAATATGTATAACCACTTATTCTGTGCAGGGCTGGAGTGCATAGTCTCTCAGCACATACTGGGTGAGAGGCAGACAGGTCAGCAGTCTGCTTTTATTACTGCAGTCATCCTGTTATCGCTTCACAATTAAAGGATCAGTTCTTCATAGTTCTGGTTTTCTTAGTCCAGGTTGTGATGTCCAGATTTCTCTGTCTGAGATCACTGCCTCTAACCAAGTACAATGGAGGTGAATTAATTTTTGTGTGGTGCTCGCAGCACTGAAACAACAAGTTGACGTTCCAATAACAGTGTCCCCCCACTATTCTGGATCAGGGATTTTCAAACTGTGAGGCATGACTCTGCAGCTGGAGCAGAGGGAGAGATCTGAGAGGAGACATCTCTTCACATGAGGTGAAAGGAACAGGTGCAGGGCAGGATTCTAAAAACAACAACCTTAGTTCTTGTAGTTTGGCCATTTGGGTCCATTTATCAACACAGTCAACACCATCATGCTGTGTTATATATCAATATTGTAATTTTTACTGCCTAAAACTGGCATCGCCCCACAAGTCCAGTATCAGTCGGATACTTTCTTCCGATTTGAAGTCGTACAGTACTATTTGTCACTTACTGTGTATTTATTATTAATACTATTTAACTGTTGTTTCTTTTATTGGCTTCCTCTTCTCTGTGTGTTGTGCAGTTGTGACAAACTAATCTCCCTGTGAGGATCAATAAAGTTTTTTGGATTCTGATTCTGAGCTCCGGCTGTGACACACAGCTCATCGAGGCAGTTAAGGTCATTTAAACCCCTGCTGCAATTAGCTGTAACCCACAGCTAACTAAACCTCTCCATGACAACAGTCGTCTTCTTCTTTGTATTCTACTAATTATTTGCCAATTTACAGCAATTCCTGGACGTGCACTTCCAAAACTTAAAACAAGATTATCTACCAAATACAATTAAGACAAAGAAAAACAATGGATGTGACAAAAACTATTATTATCAATGGGATGGGTGCTCCCCATTGATGTGCATGTTTTCCATGATACGGAATTTATTGTAACCTCCAGCTAACCTCCTTTACGATCCAAGAAAGAGTGAGAGAATGAAGTGAGCTGGATTGTAACATGCTGTAGTTTCCACACAAACTGTCACAACTAGGGACGAGGAATAGGACCCAAACGCAAAACCCAGAAGACAGGCCAAGAGTAAGTCTTTTAATAAACGAAAAATC
>JBBMJY010000006.1:1264766-1300144 GCA_037833715.1 Toxotes lorentzi
CACACGCACACACACACACACACACACACACACACACACACACACACACACACACACACACACACACACATACACACCTGAAAACACTAATTCTCCGTCTTCTAGAAAGCTATTATGAGCACATGTGCCTCCCTTCTGTTCTTTATCTCCTCTCTTCTCTTCTGCTTCCTGGAGAGCCCTCAGACGGAGGCTGTGGAGATGGATGGAGAGCCGTCTGGCTGAGTCACAGCTCCATGTTCCAGTCCACTGTTTGATCCTGCAGATGGGCTGCGACTGGGTTGATAATCTGCCTGCTTACGCGTGCATTAAGCTGCCTTATTATTAATGAGCAGGGACGTAGAGAACGGCCTTATATTAATTGAGTTTACCCATTTCCTTTGCATAACTGTTAACCCAAGTTAAGAGTGTGATGCAAACCCAGGCAGCTGTAAGCTGCGTAAATTAAAGCTGCACTGACGAACCCACAGGGAACGATCACCATCTCTAAAGCTCCATCAGCTCCACAAGTTTTTCACTGCTTTGGTTTTAAAGTCTTCAAACTTGGCTCTTGCTCCTGACCTTGGAATTCTCTTTGCCAGTCTGTCTGATATTTTGATGCCTGCGGTTACTGGTGCAGCGTCACTTCATTCTTCATTCTTCTTGATTTCTGGTAATTAATCTATTCAAATAAAACACCTCAGCAGGTGGAGGCGTTGAAATCAGCAGCAAATGTTTCTCAAGTTTAAAGAAGGACAGTCTGTAAAGTATAAATTTAACTACAAATCAGTATCATTCTTAAAGTGTCTGCTGCCCACAGCTGCTTTGAAAAGCTTCTTCTTCAGTTCATTAAATTCCTGCAGCACCTGAAGGCAGCGGGACACACGTTGATGAATCTGCAGCCTTTCCTGAGGGTTTCCTGGAGAGGCCTCCTTCTATTTGTTGAGCTGCTGTTGTCACGTTTCCCTGTGATTGGCTCAGCTGTTTCAGAGCAGTGAAACCAGTGGTGTGACTGGCTTTTTATTTATTGATCACTCATTATCAATCATTACTCAGAGAAAACACACACAGTCAGCGCGCCCTGGACTTATCGCCCTGCACTTCTTCCTGAGCTTAAAACGGGGCCCCTCACTGGTAAAAACAGTGGAGCATGTAGCAGCTAAAGAACCAGATATTTCCCTCAGGAGGTGGTGGAGACCAAAAACAGAGTTAAAGGAGAGAGAATATTGGACCTATTGGAAAATTTATTCATCAGATTGACACAAACACGACTCGAAATGAGACATAATGTTGCTCACAAATTGCCCCTGATAATCTGTCAGCTGATGAAGACATGAAGACATATAACTTTTGGTCAGTCTAGATACTGAATCCTTTTAACAGGAGCATAGAAATGACGTCTGAACAGAAAGCGGACAATGAAAACAAGAACTCAGAGCTAATGAAGGGGGAGAAACTGAAGGAAAATGGGACAAAAACAGCAGGAATACACAACAGATGAATAAATGAATGCTAGATCTTGGTTCTCTGTTAAATGCATTGAACTTAAAAGCTCACGGAGCCCGAATCACAGCCCTTTTGTTTGAACTTGGATGTTAAGTGGATCGGCCACGTTTGGAAAAGCTCAGGCCGACTTTCATCATTCAAAGTGTGTCTTTAAGTGTTGCTCCCCATTAAGACAGAGCAGGAAGCAGGAGATTAATTAAAAAATCTAATCGTGTGTATGTTTGGAGGTTATAATCAAAGCAGAGGATAATCCTTTAATCATCGGGAAATATTATTAAACAGTTTGTAATTAATTAGAAGATATCTTGATTAAATATTGAGTATTAAACATTAAGATTAAGGATGCGATTTGCTCTCTCCCTCTGCCATCTGTCTCTCATTTCATCTCATATTTTCTGTCTCTCTGCTTTGACTCGCCTGCCTTTGTAGTTTTTATTTTTCTATTTCTCTGTTGAATTTTGATTTTTGCTTTTTATTTTTGGCTTCTTTTTCACCTCCCCGTCATTCATCGCTCCTGGACTACGTTTGATTACATTTCTCATTTATTCACTGTGGTCCTACAGACTGTTACATGCCAAATCTTGGCCGATGCTGTTGATTGGAAAATAAAATGAAAGCTAATAATGTTTTAAATAATATCTCACAATAGAACAAGCAGGTTAAATTAAATGTAAAGTCTTCTAACATCTTGATTCTTGGAGAATAATCTACACTGTCAGTGTGGAAAAGGAACAAATTCTTACTCTGATAGAGCGTTAAGAACAGATCAAAAGATTTTTATTGTCAATTCACTATATGTTCAGTACATACAGAAAAATCGAAAGCCAAGTGAGAGGTGCCATTAAGTAAAATAAAATTTTAAAATTAGAATAGTAAAACCTATGAACATACCTGTGTTATTTTAAGTAAAATAAAATAGAATAATAAAGAAAACCTATGTACAATCAGATTGTGCAGTATGGCAGCAGCATTAGTGCAAATGTATATTCACTGTGATTAGATCACAGTCCGTACAGTGGCAGACTAAGTCTGGTTCTCCAGGAAAAATATTTGGCTACCCTAACTTAGGCTGAACCAGACTGGTTTCTTACAAACATGTACGGGTCGCAGTCTAACAGAAATGTAAGATACAAGCTGATGAGCGGAGAGTGAGTCCATGCATCCAAGAAGAAAGCTGAACAAGAAACCAAAAACATCCACAAAGGGAAAAATAACTCAGAATGTGAACTTGAAGGAAAATTAAGGAACTGCTTTGTTAACAACAGCAGCTAAGGAGAAAACTTCATAAGGACACAGAGGGAGTGAATATAAGAGTGAACACAGATAGACTGACAAGGAGACAGGGGAACATAGACACTTAAATACACCAGAGGTAATGGGGAACAGGTGACACACATCAGCTCGGGGCAGGCAATCACAAAGGAGGGAAAGACACAAAGACAGGAAGCAACACCAGAACTGATACGCATGGAACATAACTTCAAAATAAAACAGGAAATACAGAACAGAACCACAAAGAGGCCACAACAGAGTCACTGTGGGGGCCAATCATGACAATGAGTGTCGATTATTTAGGATAAGACAGTTCTGTCTGATTCTGGTCCCTCAGCTGCACCAGGACCAGAATCTCCCTGTGCTTTTGACCATGATGTTTCCCAGCCCTCCTGGACTAGATCTTCTCCTCTTCCTCCTCCTTTTTGCTGGCCTACCGTCCCCAGTGAAAAAGTAAAATGGCATACATGATGGCCTCTGGCTTATGAATCCTTGTTAGTTTCTCTGACAACAAAGACATTTGCCAGAATTGCTTATATGCTAAAAAGAACGGATTCCTTCTTTTGTTCTCCATCTCTCTCCATAGCAGCCTCCTCCAGCTGCTCCCTGGGTGAGTGTGTTCTGCCTGTGGTGGAGGGAGAAGCCCAGACCTGCAGGCCACCCACTGCAGAACATCCCAGCGAGGAAGCTCCGCAACTTGTTCAATCCATGCCTTAAAGAATGAATGAAAGCTCATGCATTTTTGAGTGTACGCATTTCTGAATGTACAGTGTGTGTGTGTGTGTGTGTGTGTGTGGTACTCTGTGTACCAGGCTGGGGTCAGTGAGTTTGACGGTCATTTCTTCCCTCCTTACATGACATCCCCATCAAAGATTAACAGTGAGAAAAAAATTTGAAGCACTAATGGAGGCACGCGGTGTACTCATATCATGGTGAAGTTACAGCTGTCATCACTAATGCTGCCACTGGGCAACCAGACACCCCCCCCCCCAAAAAAAGCAACTGTTAAAAATGAATCACTCAGCAGCTTTACCACATCTTTTTTCTGTCTGACATCGGACCAGAATAAAAAGTGTGAATCTTTTATGTAATTCTGTTTTATCTAACTATGTAGGTTATTTATTCATTTCTCTGTTTCATTTGCTGAGAAAAACATGGTCATGTGGAGTTAAAAATTAATATAAAGGCAACTCTGGCCCATTTTTGAAAGATAATATTTGGAATTTGTGGCGACAAATATAAATAAATAAATAAATGAATGAATGAATTAAAAAAAAAAAAACAGCACAGCAGTAATGTCCCTGCAGCTCGCTACCCAGTCAGAGACAATCAAGAGGGATCAAATATCAAAGCATCACGACGGCAGTGACTGGCAGAGCTGCATTACATTACATTACACTGCACTAAAACCAGCAAGAACTAAATCTCATCCAAAATTAAAGGGTCTGTCCCTTAAACAAGACTAACAGCATGTTCAGTGCTGCAGTACAAGAGCTGAAAGATTTTTTTTTCTAAGACATGACACATAAGTGTTAACTAGTCTTGCTGAGATGTGGTCTGAGAAGGTGGGTTATCAGCTTGCAGTGGAAGATGGGCAGTGACTCCAGTGTCCTAACTCCAGGGAGGAGCTGATGAGTTTACTGTGTCAGAGCTGAAGGTTCTGAAGGTTCTTCTCCTCTGTCCAGAGACAGAGGAGAAGAAGAAGATGTAGGTGAGATGTCTTGAGATGTAGGTGATGTCTTATCATTTGCTCTGAGATGTCTTCCATACAAGCAGTGAGACGTCCACCTTAGTGTTGGATGGAGTGACTGAGAAGAATAGCTGGGTGTCATCGGCGTAGTGGTAGTAGTCGCACAAGTGTATAACAGCACTGATTGTGCCCTTGTGTAGCGGGAGACGAGGAAAGGCCCCCATGACGGAGCCAGACAGCCAGTCCGTGAGGACAGAGCAGAGGGAGTTTGCTCTAGCAGAGGTCATCTGAGTTGAGGGCTGTTAAAAACAGCATGTCTTGGAGAGAAAGGGATAAAGAGATGCAGGTCTGTGGACGGAGTCACTTTGGGCTCCTGGAGCAAACATAAGCTGCTGGGCCCCTGTTTACAGTATGTTTCTCCTGCTCTCTGTGCAGTGTGTGTGTGTGTGTAGTCACAAATTGTGGATTATATTTCGCAGAGAGACGCAGTAAACATCCAGTACCACCTGGTTGGTTGTGTGTCAGGTTTTTTTTGGTTAGTTAAGATACCAAATTAACCAGAGGAGACCAGTAAGGACTCATCTCTAGAGGAGGAGAATTGTTGCATGTTAGTCCCTGTGTCACTGCGCAAAAGGATGAATGGGAAACATTTTACTAAACTTCTGAACAAGGTTTGTCTCTGCTGTCGTATGTGGACGGAATAACTGGAGTAAGAGCAGGAAGCAGCAGACATTTTCCGTACCTTTCTTTCTCAGTGGAGATTCATTTCTTTTTTAAGAACAGACACTTTTAATGAGTGAGTTCAGCAGAAGAGACAGATGTAACACAAGGATGAGAACCACGTCCTGGAGCTGTTAGATGTCAGATAAAAAACAAAACACAAGATTTTAACTGTAAAAGTTTATTTTTGATCAAATTAAACAACTTGATACATCATCATATACAGACGGTAGACTGCCTACAGCAAGTTTCACACCTCCAAAATGACATTAAAAAACAGTGAAGCTGGAGGTGAGGTTGATTTTTTTTCCCTCCAGGAATATCATCATCATCATCATCATCATCGTCATCATCATCATCGTGTCTTATAAATATTTGGTACATAAAAAAAGAATGAATTACAATATAAAGAAAAATATGTGGACATTTTTTTTGTTTGAAGCCTTCAGAGCAGACCACGGTCACAAAACACAACTGGAACAAATCGCTGCTTTTACTGGAACTGCCAAAACACAATACAGATGCCTGGTATCAAATCAGAGGAAGAGAAAGTCTAAATCAGTAACCACACCCCTCACATGGAAACTAATGGTTTGTTTGTTTTTTTTTGGGTTTTTTTTTAACATGGCACTGAGGTTGACTGTTGTGATTCTGACCTTTTGCTTCAGTAGTGAATGTGATATGAAAGCAAATGATGAATTCACTGGTTAACGACAACATTGATCATCAAAGCCTCATGTCTCTGAATGGTGGGATGTTTAAACCTAAGCAAATAAACCAGTGAAGGTGGAACACAGTTTCTTTTCTCTTGCGTCAAAGAAAAGCAGCGAGTGAATGCTGATCTGTGCCAAAAAATAACAACAACATTTGGATCATACCCTCCAACTATGTGAGTCCATGGGAGAAAACAGGTATGTGCAGGAAATAACATGAAGCTGAAAATGAAAACGAGGCTCTCGGTCAGTGAAGGACATTCAGTAAATGCTGGCTGTGAAGTAGGTCTGTCACTTTTTCAAAAATCAGCTTTGAACCAATAAGGAGAGGTAATTTATTGATTGGTCTGCTGTCTGCTTTCATTTATTCATTATGCTGGTCTCCTGTTACACTGTAAATGTGACAAGGTCCTATTCATTTGCCTCTACTGGCTCTTGGCTGACAAGCAAACAGGTGACTTTGGATTGGCTGTTGTGTTGTGGTAATGTTACTGTAAAGCAGTCGTTTATCCTCCAGTTTCTCTATCTGTGGTGTCACGATGATCTGCACCCACTTCCTGCATCCAGCCACAAAATTGTTTTTACACTTTGGTTCTTGTATTGAATAATCCACTGTGTTGATCAGGGAGGTGCTGCAGGTAGAGTTCGTGATCCTTTGGCAGAAGCAGATGAGCTGTTGGTGCCTCAGCTAAGCATCTGCTTCATCTTTACTGTTCAGAAACAAGAGTGGCATCAATCTGTTGTTGTGGCTGACATGTTACAGAGAGTGACATTAACATCCATTAGGAGTTAGGTTTGTGTCCAACAGTCACTCTCCCTTTGACTCTGTTTTTTTTTCATCTCCATTGAGTCCTGAGAAAAACTCACTATTTATCACCAGATCCGCATGAATTTTGTCTGTCTGGTGTTTGGTGTTGGTCAGGTGGTGAACACTGGGTATGTTCTAGCTTTATTTCACTGAAACCAGCTGCCTGCTGCTGGAAATGAGACTGATGATGATGCTCGATGTTTGGCTGAACCAGAACAGCTCAGTGAAAACCAAAACAATGAGCCGAAAGACGCTAAAACGTGTGACAGAACTAAGGAAAACTGATGAGCTTGTGATAATTCTCACTACAAGTGATCCCTTTTCATATTAGTTGTTAGAAATGACCTGATGCACTTACACACTGGTTATTTGGAGTTTTGAGAATTCACACTCAAACAGCAGAGTTTGAATTACCAAAGAAAAAGTGACAGCTCTACTGTGAAGGTAGGTGTCTTTCATGTACATGTTATGAAAATACTTGGTGGTGTCTTGGTGTATGAGATCTGAAGTTGTTTTGGGAAAAAACACTCCAGTAAAATCAAAGATTTATAGAACTTAGTTTGGTTCCAATATAACTCAACCACAGCTCTGACACAATAAACACTTAATCAAGAAGCTAAAAATCTAGAACTGATGCTTTTAACATATACCTTCTTTTAATGGGCAGCACAAAAAAACTAAAACAAAATCTAAAAACCTGCGTAAACGTAAAGAAGTCAGTGCATTTAGTCATAGAAGTTGTCTTTTACTCTGTGTCCCGAAGAAGGCGACTTTCAAGCGAGGACCCTTCAGAGCAGCTCCTCTGGAATGTTCCTTTTGTACAAGATAGCAAAAACGACAAACAGCAATCATGTAAGAGTAGTTAGCCCCCTCCAGTCTCAGCCAGCCTGCACGGCATCCACAGTTCAGCTCGAAGGGCAGCAGAAGGGCACTTAGTTAAAAACAAAACAAAACAAAAAAATAGTGTCTTCCCCACACTTCACTTCATATCTGCAGCTGTAAGTGTGTCTGCTCCAGTTCTGAAATAACTACACTGGGGTTTTGTGAACTGACCTGGCTCCAAACTATCCATTCAATCTGCCCTGAACGGCACATTGAAAGCCACAAGAAACACTTTGCTAGACGGTTATTTGGTGACCCAGGAGAGATTAAAGCAAAACCTGAAAAAAACGGAAAGTCCAGTTTTGATTTTCAACTCCCTTCGGGTCTGAAATGAGTCTTTGAAGAGGGTCACACTGGTGAAACTGAAGATCTTTGGCTCCACCTCTGAGCTGGTTGATTAACATCCCAAAAACAGACATTTAGGACGGTTGTCCCCTTTTGAAAAAGACGTGGTATAATCTCCATTTTTGGATCCATGTGCAGTGAAGGCAGGTCAAAGATCAGGTGGTGTTCTTGAACATCCCATTAAATGGAATTAACATCTGCCAGCACATCTGTTGGTTCTTTATGTGGAGTGTGTTTGTCTGTGTTTTTAAAAGTTCTTGCGTTTGCTTAAAGCTCTTCAGCAACATTTACAATCTCTTAGGTTGAGTTTGTAGTTGGACCCAGCTGTCCTCTGCCCTGTGCCGGTCAAAATGTTAATGAATTTGTCTTTGACATGGAAGTGTGTGTGTGTGTGTGTGTGTGTGTGTGTGTGTGTGTGTGTGTGTGTGTGTTTGTGGCATCTTTGTTAGGAGAAGTCACTGTCCTCGCCCCCATACAGGTCAGCTAGTTTCCTGAACCTGGGCCCCCAGTCACTCAGGTAGTGGTAGTCCTGCTCAGCCTCAGACGAAGCTGAGCCCAGCGAGCTCAGAGACTCAGCCACTGAGCCTGCGCCCTCGTAGGCGTAGGTGGCCAGCGAGTCGTACGGCGGTGCTGTCGGGTTACAGTCGTTCTCCAGGACTCTCTGGTTGATGAACTCACGTACGTCCCCGTTATCCCGTGATGCCAGGCTGACTGGCTGCATGATGAGGCCAGAGGCAGTTGGGGCAGGCTGGCGGTGTGATGGGTACAGGACGGTGTCAGTGGGGATGATGTCACGCCTCTGTTTGGCAGATTCCTCCAAGGCGGCGGCAGCGTCCGGGTGCCGCAGTGCTCCGATGTCAAAAGCTTGGGTGTCTTCCTCGCCACCGCCTTCGTCATTGTAGCTCACCACGTTGTCCCTGACATCCTCCTTGGAGATGATGAGAGGTTCCTGCTTCCTGTGGCGTTTTAACGCCGTGAACAGAACCACGATCACTGAGGAGACAACAGCAGAAAGACGTAGGATTAGACCACTTTACAGTAAACAGCACTGACTGGAATCTATAGCCACTGAGGACCGATAATAATCAAAACAAATCTATGGTCTCATCTCAGTGGCTTTCTTTTTTATTGGTTATGACAACATGTACTCAACTAGGTAATTGCTGAAGTTTGGGAACATGGTGGCATCGCTACAGTGAAATCATGAAGAGGACGGGTGCTAACGAACTGATTATCTCAACCGCTTTATTCAGCCGTGGTGGCACCTTGTTCACACATACAGACTGTGTGGTGGGCTGTCTCGTTCCACACACCAGATGAATGGGTGAACGGATTATGTGACTGTAGAACACGTACAAGGTTAATATTTGACGTGTAAGCTCTGACCTTATCGCTGCCCACAAGGTTGCACCAAGCTTGGAGCATCCGGGAGTCGGGGGGGGGGTTACCCTAATAACTTCCCACATGAAAAACAAAGACTTGTAGCCTACAGGTGAATGCTGGGCTTCTGAAATGCTACATGAACACTGACAGCTCAAGTCCACTAAAAGGGCGTGTTGGATTTATGCTGCTGTGAGAAGAATATGCTATGGAAGAATAGCAGCAGACTGCAGTTGGCTGCATGGACTAGTTCACCAGCTTTGCTTCATTTTTTAGTAACGGTAACAGGAAGCACTGTAGTATGTGACAACGTAAAGACGATCAAGTAAAACAGTAACGTTTGGTGTGAAAATGTGCATCAAAGCTCATCTCGACACATGCCAACACGTGGAACTCTAAACACGGCGTAGACGCATTATATCCCAAAATGAGTGTAAAAACACGGGGGCTGCACAGGCCCGGTTACAGGCAGGCAGAGAGGAGAGGAGCCTTTGATTTCAGAGAGGGCTCAGCCATAAATAATCATGCAGAACATTTGATTTGCTAAGCTCACGCAGGCTACTTTGAATTTAAATCAAGTAAGAGCAAGAGCACAGTGGCAACAAGAAAGAGCAGATGCAGAGTTAAGGTCAGGGAACTGAAATAACCAATAACGCATACACAATAGCACCGCAAATCACAGCATGAAATGTCTGCGAAGGAGGAGGAGAGCATGAGCCGTGATGTGAAGGAGAGAGTATCAGATACTGAGAGTAAAGGTTGGTACGGACAGAAGGAACGAGTATGATTTGTATTGATGAAGAAGGCAGCTACTGTACATTATACACAGGAGAGGGAGAGATGAAGATGTCTGGTGGCAGATGAACAGACGCAGAGAGGGGAAAAAAAAGAAATTAGTGATGTGACGGTTGAGGTGATGATGAATACATTCATATGCACATCGATGATACTAAAATACAGCAGCTTGAGGCTGTGTTTTGATGAACATGTTAAATATAATTCCAATGCCACAAGATATAATTTCTCTAAGGAACCAGACTGGAGTGAAACATTTATGGTACAAATACACTTTTGGAGAAGTTCAATCTACATGTGTTATCGTGCAGTGAGAACATTAGTGGATGTATTTTTGCACACGGAGAACACACCAGGACTCAGTAATCAGATCAAACCCCGTCAGCACTCTCTGCTGTAATTTCTTTTCTCTGGTGTTCATGCCAGTGGAGAGCACTTGAAGAACTATTGTAGCTGAATATGAGCAGCAATCTACACTGTAGTTTACCCTCAGCTCACTTTGGAACTGCTGGCTATTATATATCCACATCTACATCATTTCGGGACCATCGGTGGAAATTATGTTCTTACTGATAACCTGCAGGTCTGGGGCACATCTGACGCTCAGGGGCCACATGTTGTTTGTCTCATGTTGTCATACTAAAGCATTTTATCATACTGAATTGTGTGCTATGGTGCCAGTGTTCTATCATGGTTTATCACAATGTATTGTATCGTCCTGGGTCACATTGCATCACATTGTATAGTATAATCCTATGCCATATTGTATTTTCTTGTACTGTGTCATATCATAATATGTTGAATTGTGTTGTATCCAGCCTCATATCACATTACATTGTACTGTATTGTATAGTTTCATATCACATAGGTTCAACGTCATACTGTATTGTATTATGCCTTGTTGTATTTGTATTGTATTGCGTTGTATCATTCTCTATAGCACGGTGCTGTATTGAACAGTGTCGTACACTGTACTGTCATATTGTTGCACCATACAGTATAGTAGTAGGCAGTGCTGTAATGCAGTGACACTGCATGTCTGTCACCTTACTGTACAATCTGAACTGTACTGTAGTGATGAAGCTGTATCTCCTGCATCTCAAACGTTAAATAACATGAAGACGCTCCATTCTCTCTGTGTTACACGTAATAAAACGTCAGTCTGTGTTGAACTGGGGTGGCCTCACTCTGATTCTAACATTTGTCTGACTAAAATAATCAGATTAAAGAATCTGCATGACGACTTCTATCGTAGAGCATTGCCTTAACTAGGTTTAGGAGGAGTTATTACTGTGTATGTAAACTTACTCAGAGTGTGTGTGACTGTGTGTGTGTTGATGGCTGGCTGCTCTCATCTCTCTGCGCTCATGCAAGTGTGGACACTGCATTACAGCACTGCCTACCTCCTGTGTGTGTGTGTGTGTGTGTGTGTGTGTGTGTGTGTGTGTGTGTGTGTGTGTGTTTCCACTAAGTCTGCAATGACTGCACCTTCAGAGGCATAAATATGTATTCATTTTCCCAGCAGCCCACTGGACTGTGACCGCTGCATGAATAAGAGGATAAGTGGGGATGTGGTGGCAGATGAGATGCACTCATTTCCATACGAGGTTTGATTCTGACAAGCAGCCGCAGACTGGAGCTCTGAACCAACATTGTTTTCCATTACAGCAAATGAGGGAGTACAATGGCTGCTTGTGCTTATGATACAGTACAAATGGAACCACCATGCCAGGCAAACGGCTGCAACATGTTGTGTGCGTGCGTTTAATGTCATATAACAGTTCTTCTATTTGATTTTTATGCAAAAATATGTTTTTTTTTTTTTTTTTGCTTTATATGCATTGTTCCTTTATTTTTCTTGCTTTTTCTGAAAACAAACCCTTTTGGTTTTATCTTTAGTATAGAGGGGGGCTAGAAGTAGAAAATTATAAAATTGCCAATTATAAATTTTTTTTTCATATTTTAGTGCCATCACTTTCTTTTGGTATCACCCTGTGTTGGTTGAACAGAAAACTGCTGGTGGATACTGATGCACTCAAACACACACATACACGTTTTCTCATACTTACTCAGCAGGATGATGGCACACAGGAGGATGGCGATGAGTGCACCAGTGCTGAGGCCAGGAGAGCTGCTGAGAGCCTCGGGATTACACAGCTCCATGTTGCCTTCACGGTCGCAGGTGCACACCCTCACAGTGAGGGTCCCGGTGCTGCTCTGCATGGGGTAGTCGCCGTCAGTAATCACCACAGGAACCAAGTAGACGCTCTGGTGAAGGCGGCTATAGCTGGCTCGACGTGTCATGATGCCGGCAGTGTTATCTGAGTTAGAAAAATTCCTGTTAGAAGATCAATGTGGCACACCTGCAGTGCGCAGTGCGTCTGATACTTTGTCAAACAGCACAGGTGTGAATAAAAATCCATTTATTACCAGGTTGGAGAGAGAAATGTGGGTGCAACAAGGCATTAGTCACTCATTCTACCTCACTGAGGAGACAAAGCACAGGAATAAATCTGTTTTATGACGTGAGGAAAAGGAACTATCACAAAACAATATATTCACTTACCCCCAAAAAAGATTTACAATAACAAATCAAGAAGCTTAGATGAACTGTTGATGGGGTACATTGCTTGAGAACATCCAAACAGCTGATCACATTACAGAAACAAAGCTGCTTCTCACCTCAATAATGTGGAAAAGAGCAACTTTCGCATCTTCAAATCACAAATTTAATCAATCAATCAATTTTTTTTTTTTTTTACCTAGAATAAGGCATTTAGACCTGCTGTTGGAATGGTCACTATAGAATGGAACCAAAATTATTTGACAGTATAACAAATGAAACATATGAAACATATGATTCAGCCCACAGCCTATTTGAGTTAACCAAACACTCCACACACTGATGTGGAGCATGAGGTCAGAGAGGAAGATGAGCACTTGTTCAGAAGAAAAGGTAGCAGCATTCAGGCCAGTTAACACAACTTGTACTATTTATTTAATAGATTTTCTGTTTTGTGCCTTAATTCATAGTAATTGTTTTCTCTTCCTCATCTACTAAAGAAGTTTAAGCTTAAAGGAAGAGTTCAACATTTGGAAAACACCCTCGTTCTCTTTATGTGTTAATGTGAAACTGCAGTTAGTCACAAGTGTCTGGATCATAATCACTAAATGTGTAGTATCACAATAACTGTATGTATTGATGTATGATGCTGCTGCTAACAGCAGGTACTGTAAACAGTGGTGCAGCTGACACATTGGTTGTGTGTGGGATATACTCTTTTTTCTCCAATGACTTGTTATTTTATTGTTTTTATGTTCATCAATGGGAAAGATAAAAATGCTGAAAGATGTTGAAGCAGTTCACATTAAGTTAATGCTTTTGTTTAAAGCCTGTTCCATGATATTTATGGAATTAATTTAATGCACTGTATCATAAGGCATGTGTCTGGTGAAGTGTTACCTACCTCCATTGTCTCGGACAGTGAAGTTACTGCGGTGCGTCCCCTCAGGAGCCAGGCTGAAGAAAAACTTGTGTCCCGATGACGGCTCATCGGCATCAACAGCACTTACTGTCTGGATCCGCTGTCAGAGACACCAACATCCATTAGCATGGACATCCCAGTGGAGTTAAGTGAATTAAGAGCAGTCAATGAGTGGCAAAACACTGGGAGGGTTAGAGGTTCCATTCACAGTGACAGTACACACTGCTGTGCTCGCTGTGTGTGCCAGCAGAAAAGCTTGGAAATCATCAGGATCATGTGTCTGTGCCAAATAAGCCGTTAATATCTCTGTCAACAGTGCAGCTCATAAAATAAAATATTACACTGAAACAGGATAATGAACTGCACATTGCTGCTTAGTTTACTGAAGCGATTCAATGAAACTACAAATTCCATATTTTACTTACAATATATTATATGTCCAATTTTAGGTTTTTTTCAGTTCCTGTGCTGCTGCTTTACACATGGTAACGATGCAGCTAATCAACAAGTTTCTTCAGTCATTCTAATCGACGTGTTGCTTTTCTACACAATTATTCGTTTGAAATCATGTCAGCGCCATTTTTTTTTTTTTGACAGTCTAATTTCTTTGCCATCCTTCAGTATTTCCTTTAGTTAAAATGTGACTAAATACCCTGACAGAGGAGAAGTGGATTATGCTAACGTTGTGGTTTGAGAAGTTTTCTTTTGGGTGTTTTGATGCTTCTTCCCCACAGCGTAAACTTGTCACCATTGCTATCCATTGTAGCCGACTCAATTCAAGCTGAGCACAGCTGCTGTTCTCTGTGAAGAAGCACGCTGCAAACTTTTTACAGCTACCTTTCAAGTCTACAGGGAGTGAGAGCTTCACACTCCAGAGATAAATTCTGGGTGGGGAAATCGCTTTAAGTTGACAGCAGATCTCCGTGTAATCTCAGTGGCTTTCTGGATGTTGGATGGATTCAAATTTAGAAACAGTGAGCTTATGGGTAAAATGAGCTCCAGTTATGAAATAAACACTAGGCATTCAGATATGAGCTATCTGTGTTATTTAAAAAAAAACAAAAAACAGCAACATTAGGGCTGGGTATCAATATCAATAGGACACCTTTGTTATCAATACCATACATACATTTTACACACGTGCACACACACACACACTGAACAAATCTAGAACCTGAGGGAAGCAGTGGAGGGTATCCAGTGAACAAATACTGATGATTAACATTGATGGGCAGATGAAAGGGCAGAGGAATTAAAGGATGAAAGGACGGCAGGATGACAGGGCTGTGTGCAGATCAATGGCAGGAAGCCACCATACTGAAGAACGTCAAGCTGTTGGGCGTACGCATGTGTAGCATCAGCTTTTAACTGCACCGAATTGTGTTTTGTTGTCTCATATTTAACCTGTTATGTGTGTCTGTGCTTATGTGTCCACACATACAGATTTGTGTTTTTATCCTATTAATTGTTAAATTATATTAGATACATAATATCTTTATGTGTGTGTGTGTGTGTGTGTGTGTGTGTGTAAAACCCTGCCTACAATACTTGAAATGTGAAAGCTCCTGTCAGGGTCCATGACAGATTAGCTCATCAGCTACCACAAAGGAAGAACCCAAGAAGCCTCAAGAACCACAAGCAATCAGCCCCTCAGTGGCAGGACTGTGTGTGTCTATAGTATGTGCACATGTACAAGCTCGAGCACTTTAATGCAATGAAGCATTTCAAGTGGTATTACAGCAGAGCACAGTTACACTAAGTACTGTTTAGAGCACTGAAATTCAGATATCTGAAGGATAAAATATTGAGAGTTAAAAAGGTCTAACAAAAGCAAAGTCGTTTTCCCTTGGACTGTGAAGTCAGTCAATTAGGAAGCTCGCAGGGAAGCTAATTAAAAATGATGTACTGTATGTCAATACCTTAATTGGTTCATTGGCTGTGTAACACCAAGAAACAGGGAATAAAAGTCAGTTCTCCACAAAAAACAAAAAAGTCTAAAAACCCCTCAAAACCATGAAAAAGGAAACGTTCCTGATTCATGGAGCAGTTTGTTCAAGTTAAGAAAACACAGATTGCATTGATGCACTTTTATCCTTCTGATGTGAAAAATCCTCTAATAAAACCCGGAGACATGTTGGCCTACATTCATCAAACCCAGTACAAGGGTCACTGTGGCGGCAATGGCTGATTCCATGTGAATGCAGTGTTCATAAAAGGGGATTACCAGCTCACTTTAGCCTCTTGGACTCAACATGTCCCATAAGTGATTCACAAACACCATCACTGCATAATAGCTGCAGTACAACCTGCTATGGGCAGGCTGTAGAACCAGCTTCAGATTCTGTATGGGAGGTCATTCTAGTTCAGTGTTCCACACTGTGGAACACAGAGCCCCATTATGAATCAGTAGTCAACAGCAGTTCACCGTTATGTGCATGTACTGTGTACAGTCGCTACTAATGAGTGTTTTAGAAACCTGATCTGTGTTTACATTCTGCAAATGCAAACTTATACATAGAGAGTATTTTATAAGCTGATTCCAATTTCAGACTCATTCATTCATTCATTATCCCCTTAAGGATCATGGCAGCCAATCCCAGTCAATGCTAGGCAGGAGGCAGGGTACACCCTGTGCAGGTCTCCAGTCTATCACAGGACTGACACATAGAGACAAACAAGATTGTCATTGTTTGTGTTATTAGCTTAAGAACATTCTGTTTGTCTATACTTGTGACTGACATTACTACAGAAAACCAGTTAATTTCAAAGGGTTCACCTACTTTTTCTTGTCACTGTATGTGCATGGTGTTTGCTACGAAGGAAGAGTTCAATGAACTATTTTTTTTTCTATAGCAGGAATAGTCTCATATGAAAGCTGAACTACTTAAAACAGTGTGTTCCTGATCAATATGTCCAACACCAGCCAAACATCCAGACTCACAGCAGCTAAGTGTTTATAGAGTTAGAATCTATATTTAGTGTCTTTAAGATGATAGTTAGTGTTACATGGATGGGATTATTATGTCAATTTAAAATCTAATATACTTTCTCCCTTACAGTGCAGTCCTGTGTTGTTCCACTGTGTGGCCCGCCTGTCATTTCTCCAAACAGAGAGCCCCTGCTGGCTCAGGTGAATAATTAGCAGCGTCTCTACAAATCCTCAGCAGCCATCCTCAGCTGATTGCTGAGGAAATAACCTGTTTAAAGCAGGATGTAATGAAATTACTGCTTTTTTTTTTTTGTTTAATAAATTGCTATTACTGTTTTGTTTGCCACAAGAAGCACAGAGAAAAAGCAGGGAGCAGTACAGGGCAGCAGTACTCTGTTCTACTTTGGATCAGTTTCAGTTATAATACATAGATTTGCTTTGCTATGAGGGTAACGAGGATTAACCTTTCTTATTTTAATTAACCTTCTGCCTCTTTTCCTTTATATATACAAATATACAAAACATTCAGGTAACAGAGGTCAGAGCTGTCCAGAGTAGTGGACAGCTCTGACCATTGCTTTTTAATGGTAAAAATGACAAACATAGCAGGTGAGATGTCACTAATTAATGTTAATTCTGTGAGTAAGTTAATGAAGGAAAAACGCTTGGTTAATGTACCACTGTCTGGCCAAAGAAACACCGCTCCCTTAACACCACTCTGTGATTATAAGCGTCCTGCGTGATGTTTCAGTTTTGAAAAACTGAAATGACTTTACTGCTTCATGCCCATTTTCAGGAGTGAGACTCTTACAGTTAAACCTTCATGTGCATCATGTTGTTAATTTAAGCTCATCAACTTCATAGTTTGTTTGGAGCAAGAACCTCATGAAAACTAAGATGTGCTAAAGTCAGTAGGCTGCAGCTGTTATTTTAATATACAGCTCCGGAAAAAATTAAGAGACCACTACAAAATGATCAGTTTCTCTGATGTTACTATTTATAGGTATGTGTTTGAGTAAAAAGAACATTTTTGTTTTATTCTATAAACTACTGGCAACACTTCTCCCAAATTCCAAATAAAAATGTTGAGCAGTAGTTCTCAAACTTTTTACATCAGGTACCACCTAAGAAAATATTTGGCTCCAATATTTGGTACCACCACTGTGGCCGATGTTAAAATACAGTAGGCCTACCCTATTCAGCTCAAAATGCACACAGGAAGCAAATTTATTATTTATTTTTAATAAGTGTTCGCGACACTGTGTCATTTGAAAGTGGCACCAAATTTAAGTGTTTGGCGACCTTCTCGCCACACATAATGTACCATCTCTTTGGCTAATGGTAGACACAGCTGTTCACCAATTGTGTGCGGCTTACCCGCTTTCGCAAGCGGAGGCTGGCACGATAGGAAGCCTCCTGAGCTTTAACCACAGTGTAACACTGGACTGAATCGTGCATTTGGACTGCTGTAGTTCATCCTGTTTAGTTTTGTCTTTCAGCACTGTGTTTGGTTGTAAGATGCCGTTTGAGATGCGACGGTTTCATGGATTCATTGCTGAGAACATCACCCAGAGCTTTGGCTCTTCCTCCGTCCGGCTCCAGCTGAATCCAAGTTTGATATAACTCGGGTCATATTTCTGTACTGTTCTGCACTCTTTGCAGCCAGCTCCCGGTGCTGTGGTCACTTCACTCACACTACTGATGTAGCTGCTAACGTTAACACTGTCGTCCAGGCTGCGTGGAACATCCTCCTCCTGATCCACAGACCTCGTCCTTTTCGTTCCCCTGTGGAGCCACGACTTTAGTATATTTGGACCGCTCATAGCATTTTATCTTGGCTTAACTAACTTGCCATCACAGTTAAGTTTAGCCTCTAGCTGACAGCTAATCGCAGCTAATAGTTGAAGTTTGCAGGAAGCGCTTAGTAGTGTGACGTGTGAAAACATTTATGAAAGGCTAGTTCCTATTATTTGTCTTATTTTAAGTTGCATTTCAATTATCTCATGGTTCAGATATTTTATTTGTAGTAGTATTTTTACATTTTAATCAATAAATAATTAATTTTACAAAATACAACAAAAGATTCCTCCTTGTGCCACTAGAGGGAGCCTGCGTACCACTGGAGGTACACGTACCACAGTTTGAGAACCATTGATTTAGAGCATTTATTTGCAGAAAATGACAAATGGTCAAAATAACAAAAAAGATGCAGTGTTTTCAAACCTCAAATAATGCAAAGAAAATAAGTTCATATTCATTTTTAATACTAATGTTTTAACTTAGGAAGAGTTCAGAAATCAATATTTGGTAGAATAACCCTGATTTTCAATCACAGCTTTCAAGCGTCTTGGCATGCTTTCCACCAGTCTTTCACATTGCTGTTGCCACTCCTGGTGCAAAAATTCAAGCAGCTCAGCTTTGCTTGATGGCTTGTGACCATCCATCTTCCTCTTGATCACATTCCAGAGGTTTACAATGGGGTTCATCAGGTCTGGAGATTGGGCTGGCCATGTCAGGGTCTTGATCTACTGGTCCTTCATACACACCTTGATTTACCTGACTGTGTGGCATGGAACACTGTCCTGCTGGAAAAACCAGTCCTCAGAGTTGGGGAACATTGTCAGAGCAGAAGGAAGCAAGTTTTCTTCCAAGATAACCTTGTACGTGGCTTGATTCACGCGTCCTTCAAAAAGATGACTCTGCCTGTTTCCAGCCTTACTGAAACACCCCTAGATCATCACCGATCATCCATCAAATTTCACAGTGGGTGCGAGACACTGTGGCTTGTAGGCCTCATCAGGTCTCCGTCTAACCATTAGACGACCAGGTGTTGGGCAAAGCTGAAAATTGGACTCATCAGAGAAAATGACCTTACTCCAGTCCTCTATGGCCAGTCCTTATGGTCTTTTGCAAACCTCAGCCTGGCTCTTCTTTGCTTCTCATTGATGAAGGGCTTTTTTCTAGCTTTACATGACTTGAGCTTGTTTTGAACTGTTCTCGCCGTGCACTTCATCCCAGCTGCCATTTGCCATTCTTTTTGTAGGTCACTTGATGTCATCCTATGGTTGCTGAGTGACATTCGAATGAGTTGCCGGTCATCCCGGTCAGTGGAGAGTCGTTTTCGCCCTCTGCCAGTCTGTAGCTTTGTTGTCCCCTGTATCTGCTGCTTGACCTTGTTCTTATGAACAGCCATCTTAGACATTTTAAGGATGGAAGCAACCTGATGCTCACTGTATCCCTCTGCCAGTAAAGCCAGAATTGAACCCTGAACAAAACTTTTCTTTTCAACTCTTTTGGCATGGTCAATGGTTATTTTTTTGATTGCTATTACTTTTGAGGTACTACTAGCACTGTTTTTGCCATCCAGCTGGTCCTTTTGCAAGAGGATAGTGATGACCACAGCAGTGGTTTTTATACTTTTCCTCATTAAATAGGATTTGGTTGTGGTGATCACCTAATCAGTACCTCATTAAGTAGACTGAGTTGTGCTTGTGTTGGAATTCAACAGACACAGGAATGGAATGGCTGTCAGACTTGTAGAGATACTGATTTCAGAAGAATTTGCAGTGGTCTCTTAATTTTTTCCAGAGCTGTAGATACATATCTAATCAACACGTTACATCCTCTGCTCCGCAGCTCATTTTCAGGTTGGAGCTGGGTGTGAAAAATAATTAGCTTACCACTCAAAAAGGAACTCTGTCCACCTTTCCACCAGCAACAGATTTAAAATACTCTGGAGCTCTAACCTGAGGCTTTGATTGGTCAAAGGACTGCTTAACCCTCATCGAGTTTGGTTTCAGTCAGAAAGAAGACATATATTGTGCTCTAGCACACAGTGACTTGATTAAAGAAAAATCACTGCTGCTGTAGATCTAGCTGATGCAGTATTTGAAGTGATGGATGTGAAGTGATGAAGCTTGTAGTACCTGACCAGCCTTGGTTCTCTCACAGACAAAGGTTTCATAAATGGTGGCGAAGGTGGGAGCGTTGTCGTTGATGTCCAGCAGGCGGATGTAGACGGGAACATGGCTGCTCTGACGGGGATTATCTGAAGGCAAACACAGGAAAACTTAACACCCTGATCTACTTCTACACTTCTACACTTAACTTTCCAATGGATAGCTCATACTGAGCAGCTCAGTGCCTCCTGTTGAGGACACCTTGTCAGTGTCAGCAAAGTTAGAGCATTAGTCATCCACTTTTCTTAGTCATGAAAACACGGAATAAAACACAACAGGACAAAATATATAGAAAAAGGCCATATCCAAGCAGTTGGTTTATAGAGAACTGTAATTTTCACAGCATGTCTCAGTTCAAGCTAGGAAACCAATCAGGCAGAGGTTATTTGATGATAATTGAAACCTGAAACTTCTGTTCTAATTTAAAAAAAAAAAAAAATTGTTTTCTTCATAAAAGGCTCAAATGTTTTGTCCCTGATTGCCAGATATTCATTAGTGTCCAGTGGTGACTCAATGCTTAGCAGCACTGAGTCACTTTCAACAGATCCATAGATAGATTTATGTTTTTTTTGCTTTACATTGCCTGTAGAAAAGAAATAATGAGCAAGAAGCTAAAAGTGACAGCTGTGTATGTAGTCTGATATTAGCTGTTTCCCTGTGCCTTGTACATTCAGTTCCTCATCAGGATATACAGAACGGTGAACTGCATGATGAGCAGAACCAATCAACATCAAATCAAAGTGTCTCAGAGGTTTTCTTCTTCTCTTTTTCATAAAGAAGTAGAGAAACACTTAAAAAGGACTGTTTAAATCTGTGAATGAATCATCAGTAAATTGATTTTTGAGCTTTGATTCTCTTCACCATCCACAGTTTTAACAGCTGAGCATCATAGCATTTGGTAATTTTACCAGATATAAATGATAACTGCTGTTGTGAATGAGAATCAGTAAATAATTAACGATTAAATGCCAAAATATTCCTCCTCATGGTGTCTGGCCAAGTATGTAGTTTATTTTTTATGTTCTTAGGTCTGATAGGTATTTGCCTTTGACATTTATCTCTCCTCTCTGATACAATGGCAGTGACAGAAATTTGGATTCTGCTCTTCATCACTGAAAAGTGACATTTGTAAAACTTTAAATGAAGTGTCCTTTCCAAGAGAAAGCCCCTGCTTTTCAAATAATCTGCAGAATTAATTGTGGTCGGATCCATTCATCCATCCATTTTCTATACCACTTAATCTGTCAGGGTCGCGGGGAGCTGGAGCCTATCCCAGCTGACTATGGGCGAGAGGCGGGGTACACCCTGGACTGGTCGACAGTCAATCGCAGGGCCGACACACAAAGACAGACACACTCACACCTATGAGCAATTTACAGTAGCCAATTAAACTAAGCCATGCATGTTTTTGTGATTGTGGGAGGAAGCTGGAGTACCCGGAGAGAACCCACACAGGCACAGGGAGAACATGCAAACTCTGCACAGAAGAGCCTAGACCGGGGTTCAAACACTCTTGCTGTGAGGCGACAGTACTAACCACTGCACCACCGTGCTGCCCTGTGGTCAGATCCAATAGTAATTATTTCTTCTGTAGAAATTAGTTCTGTTAAGGACTGTTCATGTTTAGGTCTGTAGATTATCCAGAGTAAGCCTTTGTTTCTAGAACACAAGTTGCTCTGGAATGGATGAAACTGCATTTCTCCCATTTTATTGGAACGGCAGGAAAAAAACCTTTGAGAAGGATGAAAACCTGGACTGAAGCTCTCTACTTTGCTAAATGAGATTTTGTAATTTGAGATGAACAGATCATTTTCCCACTCAGTCGGTCCTGTACTCAGTGATACACCACTTGTCATTGAATTCCCTCCAAGATAAGTGACTGTGACCGATACACTTGTGGCACCAGACACTCTGTCTGGCCTCATACATTTGTGCTCCACATCAATACATCACATCATATCTGCAAACAGCCCTGTCCCCATGCTAGACTTACTGAACTCAGTGGCAATGACTGAAATATTATGCCAGGCAGTCTCCTCTCTGTCCAGGCTTTTGAGCAGGAACACAGACCCATTCCCAGGATGGATGTTGAACAGGCGGTCCATGTCAGTGCGACGGTCGATAGAGTACCTGTAACGAGCAAGACAGCGAGAAGGTGAGAAAAGGCTAAGTTAAGCCAGTGGGTGGGATGAACTAAAGTAAGCCTTGTTTCTGTGGAGGCCCTTCAGGTGGCTACTGCAGCAAGGAGAATAATTGATTTCTCTCAATCTACTGTATGATGGAGGTGAGCCTATGGTCATAGAGCCAAGTCAAAAGTGATGTGGTGTGCTGTGGAGAGGCTGTAGATAGGTTTAAGTGTGTAAACCTGTCAAAGGTACAGTGTGAACTCACAGACTTCATGACTGTGGGTCTGAAAGTGACATGAAGCTCTTTTGTTGCTTCCCCCAGAACTACGCAGTATAAAATGTGACGAGACATGTTTTTAATTGTTCAAATTAACCTGTACTAGGCCTGTGAACTCATAAATAATATAAATTACACATTAGTGAAAATATAAATAATAAATGCTGTTTGCTATAGCAACAACACATGTAACACACAAATATCTCAATTAACCTGTGCCTTTGCTAAAAAAACAGAATTTTGCACTGAAAACAAAATATGTGCAGAAAATTGAGAGAAGATTACTATCAAGGTCACGTTTGTGTGTTTGGTACGTGGTTAGCCAAGCCTACTTCACAAATCCACTCACCAACCCCTCATTAGTTAACACATGTTGCATTTATTTGACCTTTAAATAAAAAGTGATGCAGAAACAACAACTTGTGGTTTCAGGGCGATGTTGTGCTGTAACATTTGCTGATCTGTTTATTTCTGTGCTGTCATCAGAGCCAGGCTCTCTGCTTCCCCCTGCATTCACTCTTCATGAATGCTAGCTACACTACTTTGTACATGAGATTGATCTCAGTTTCTAAAAGACAACAAGTAAGCGAATTTCTTAAAACACTGAATGATTCCACTGAACTGCGCTCAATGCAAAGTAAATTTTATAAGAGTGCTTTAAACAAATGGAAAAACTGGATAGTTTAGCTTTGCTAGCCATATATATTAGATAACGATTAGATAACGAAAGCTGCAGGGAGTCATACCTAAATGTTAACTTATAATGGAACTTAACGATGGGTCAATTGTGGTGCACTGGAAGATGCTGCTTTCTGTCCTCCCCTCCATTTTAATCTCACTGTTCAAAACATCACAGCTACTTGAACATCTCTTGCCACTGTCAGCGGACTGCTCACAGAGCATTCTCTATTTTTGATCTAGTTGCTGAATGCAGCTATTCACAGCTTCACAGCACTCCATAGATAATAGAGCTGAGATGCTTTGGCTTCTGTCTTTTTCACCTGCCTGTCAAAGTGCTCTGTGAACAGGAACTGTACGCCGTGTGGTGTATGAACATCGTCGGTGCCTGGATCAAGGCTATCCACTCAAAAATATAACATCAAACTGCTATCAACATTTAATTATGCACCATCCATCTTAATTATTGTTTTCCAGGAAGATATATATGAATCTAAAAAGAAAACATTGCCTCAGTACATCCAGGCTTGATCATAATTAGAAAGCACTCAACAGTAAAATAATAGTTCACTGACACAGTGTGAATAGACGATGCAGTCACATACACAAATGCACAAACACAGGAATAATTGGAATTGTGTATGAGTGTGTGCCCCCAGTGACACAGCATTTTAAGAGCACTCCATGGTCCCATGCTTGTTTTAATTGGAATATGTTCCTCATCAGTTCGCCTGCGTTAAATGTAGAGAAATAAAGACTGAGTTTCAGTCAGCGCTCTGTCCAGCCTGCCGCACTTCATCTCCTGTCAGTTTAACACACTCATTTCGCTGTCACACATACATCATGATTATTTCTTTTTAACTCATCCTGCACTGCTCTACACTATAATTATTTCATCCTTGCTCATCTTTCTCTGTGTTTACACTGCACCATTTTCTAAATTCACATTTTCATGGCTGTGTCCTATTACTTTTTTTTGGCAATAACTCAAATTGCCTTCTGAGATCAGAAAAGTTTCAACTTATCTTAACAGTCTTGTAACTCTTGATCAATATCCCCTGCATCTGAGCAAATTACTGAGGGCTTTAGGCATTTTATTCTGTAAACATCAGAATATTCCCAGGATGTATTGATGCCGTTTGAGTAATGGACAATTACTAACAGGAGAGCAACAGAGCTCAAACTATCCTAATGCCAAGCGTCAATAATGAACAGTGCTGCAGTGAGGCAGTGGGGTTTAAATATAGGCTGTAGCTGCAGGTTTCTGTTGTGTATGTACTCAGCAACTTTCATTCACAGATGTATAGTCCACAGACAGCTTGGTTTACAATCTTAACCGTGATCGCTATACCACCTATCTTTTAACCTACTTCATATTTCTCCTCTATTTCTCCTTTTTTCACACCCTTATCAGGACTCCTCACAAGCCTTTAGAGAATCCAGATCCATTTGAAGTCAAACTTCATCCAACTTCGGTGTAGTTTTGCTGAGATTTCTAAAATAGCAGAGCAGGAAGTGCAGATATGCAAACTTTCAAATATGACAGCCCTGCACTGCAGAGACAGGCTTCCTGTTTTCAGTGATATTAGGAATTATTTTTACTTTAAAGTCCAACAAAAGTGATTTGTAAATATATTATTGAAATGAAGAAAAAAAAAAGTTGTCTGAGGAAATATCAGAAATGCTCCTTTTCTCTCTGAGTTTGACAGTGGGGGGAGCAGTCTGAGCCCTGATAGAGGCAGGACAGAGAAAGCATACAAACGTCTGGTGCTAACAGTAGCTTGCCAGCCACAGGCAGACTGCATTTTGTTAGCAGAGTTATTGAAGAAAAAAGAGCCATTTAGCATGTAAACTGACTGATGCTGGCATTTGCTGATAAGTTTTTAAGGTGTTTAAGGTGTTTAAGGTGTTTAAGTGACAGCAGCTGTGCAACTTCACCTGGTAGCTTGTTCAACAAGCTACGGCCCAGGACAACATGTATATATATAGATGGAGACATTAATTAAAAAGCTAATGGAGACTGTTGTGTTCAAGTCTTGTGTTGGGCTTAAGGCTATAAATTAGTAAACTTGACCATCTGCCTATGACAGAACAGTGACTTTACAGCAAAACATGCAATTTATTTTCAACTGAATTTTAAAGCAGCAAATTAAACAATTTAGACTAAAAAAAACTCGTGACTAATGAGGATCGGAAAATGGGGCTATAGCAGAAAAGTCCCATCCTGACTTCAACACACTATGGATTCACCTTATTTGTCTTGATTTATCTAAATCCTGAAGTCACTGGCACGATGTTTCTACACTTTGGGTTTACCATGGGTCAGGTTAGGTAAAGCTGATACCACAGCTGTGACCTATTGAGCCCTAATGTTTTATTCTGAATTGGAAAAGAAATGTAAACATGCTACCAGTCCCCATCTGGCTACACTGCTGTCAGCAGGCTCTGGCAATGACATTTATAATATTACTTCTAAGTAACTGAAAAAAAATGACGGCAGTTCGTGGTAGTTTCAATAACAACAGGCTGTGTTTACAAGGTAGTACCCATTAAGACAACAAACTGCTCACTTTGTCATGGGGAAATCTGCAAATATCTCACAATGGGATTAAAAACACTGTGAATTTAAACCACACTTAAGGGAATTTAGAAAAATAACTAATGTCTGGTGAGACTGGGACTGTCTTTGAAAGTGTCTCCTAAAGAACGCTGTGTAGACTAAAACTACATAATAAGAGTTTTTCTGTCACTGGTTAATTTTCTTGCCTTCTTAGTTGCTAACCTATTTTAGAAGTATTTTAAAAAACAAAACAAATTAGACTGAGGTTTGACCTTACCTGACCATGCTGCGAGCTCCATCGGGGTCTATAGCGCTGACCGAGCCCACGGCCACGCCCACCTCTGCGTCTTCCTTCACCTCCATCAGATAGCTAGCCTTGTCGAACAGCGGCGGCTCGTCCACGTCCTCCACGCCGATCCGAACGGTGGCCATGTCTTTGGAGCCAGCGGACATGAAGCGAGGGTCCACCTGGGTGTTCTGGACCTGGATCTCAACTGTGTATGATGGTTTCTTCTCATAATCCAAGGGCTGCAGAGGAGAGGAGAAACACAGGACAGGTTTAAGAGGACTGTTTCTGTTGGTACAGTAATGTACAAGTAAAGGACAGAAAGAAATACTAATTGACTTTCTGGCCACATATTAACTGCTGAAGTTGTGGCTAACATGCTAAAGAGACTGCAGACCTGGTGATAATTCTCTGTGGGCTCATCACATTACTCTTAGTCACTTGATCCATTACTTATATAAAATTACTGATTAGTGCAGCTTTAAATATCTATGAGTCACGGTGAGATTTAGCCAGCAAATACTAATTTTTATACCACTAGTGCATCATTAGTGGTTATCTCAGACCTGGTTTACAGGATGTGCACCACAATTACTGAATTTTTGTGGTATTATGATAAAACCTGTCAAATAATGAACCAGATTAGCCTGAAACCCAGACTGAGTTGCTATTATATTGAAGAAGCACACATGCAGCTAAAGTGGAAAATCTAACGTTAGTACAAATGCGATACAAAGCAGCTGACAGATTCAATCTGATGACAAATGTTAACAGTCCTTCAAAAGTGTAAATAATGTTGACGTAATGTGTTCCTTGACATCAGCTGTGACAATGCTGCATGGTTGTTGTTTCAAACAAGAACAAAGCTTCTCATTTGCTTGAGCAGCTCTACTCGCACTGCCTTTGCTTCCTTGAAGAAATCCTGGATATTGTTCTCATCTTCGTATCCTGCTGACAGAATACCATTACTTCTTTGTTAAAGCCTGCCGACTTTCTTAGCTTGTGTCAGCAAGAGTAACAAAGGAATTTCTAAATATCAATTGTGATTGTACATCAGTAAACAGTCTTTGTGAGGACGCTGTGAATCATTTCTAAAATCCAGCACCATAAAAAGCTCCAGTCCAGTCTATTAGTGCCTGCTGCAAAGGCTAGAACTGAGGGTTGTGAAGGTAAAGATGAATAAGTTTAATTTGGTTTCTTTCATCTGTCAAGCATGCCACGGCTTTGCATATTTAACAGTATGTGTAAAACAGACTACGTGGGCAGGATCCTTATGAGTCGAAAGTGTGGGATCTGCTGACTCACTGCTTCAGAATTAATTTGATTTAACCAATGCCGTGAGAAAAATATCAAGATAATTAAAAGCCAGCCTCATTTGAACGTGGGCATCAGGAAAGCAACGGATTCCACATTATTCACAATAGATGCACACTTGTGCATTTCATTCTGTGCTATTCAGTGTAAAGCTGCTGAAACTGACTCTGCTATTTATTGTACTTGGTTTTATATTGATGCAGCTTGTTTAACCTTTACAGAAAAAGTTTTTTTTATTTTTTTTATTGTGATTCCTTCTAATTATTCTTGTTTAGTGCTTTACACTAAAAGTAGTTTATATGTGGTTTTCAGATTAGTGCCACAAATGTGACTGGTGCTCTGAGGCCACAGTTTAGTCCTGCTCCCTCTCACCTTACTGACGGTGATGACTCCCTCCTGGGTGTCTTTGTCCGTGGAGATCTCAAACATGTCCATGCCGTCTCCACTGACGATGGTGAAATACATCTCAGCGTTCTTCCCGATGTCCCTGTCGGTGGCTTGAATCCTCCCAACTGGAGTGCCAGACCTGGATGACTCAGGAACTCTGAACTGGTAAATACCTGCAACACAGAAAACAACAGACGGCTGAACGATATCTGCCATACTGTGTACATCCATATAATGAACTGTAACTGAGGTGTACTTCGTTTTTTGCTTCTTTTTAATCTCATGTTGACCTGTTAATGTGTTAGTGTTACAACACTGTATTTCACATAAATACAAGCATTCATCAAAATTAATCACACAAGTTTTTTTTTGTTGTTTGGGACTTGGGGTTGAGACTTCAATCTATCCATCAGTGCATTTATAGTTTAAAGACCCATACATACATGTATGATATTTACCTTACACTTATTATAGTGTAAGGTAACTGATGGGAAAGGAGACCCAGTTCCATGTCTGAACCATCGAAATAGTATGCCTCTGAGTTTATCAGTTCGCTTTATCGATGGTGGAGTCATGCATTGCAAAACTATGATGTCAAACTGATGCATCTACACTGCTGGAAACTTCAGATTAATATCTGCCCACATAGATAAAATCACTGGGTTTCAGCTTAGGTAAATCATTTAAACGCATTATTTCAGAGAGGGGACTAGAGGCTTATCTGTGCGCAGCCACCTAGTTAGCGCCTCCAGATAGCATGCATGTGAGGCGTTTAGGGGACATCTGTAAATTGCAGACACAGAAAATAACCTGGGTTACATTCTCCCCCTCTAAACTGCATGAGTCTCTGCAGGCACAACACTGAGTCGCTTCAACATATGTAGAAAGAAGATGACACTGCTGGTTTTAATGTATGTAAAATGGTCATTTCAGGTAAGCTGAAAACTCCTCTTCTTATTCCAGGAATGTCATGTATCTGTCACCAAGGGTAAGCAGATTTTCTTCTTTGACTAAGAAAACTAAATGAAACTAAATGAAAACAAATGCTGTGAAGATATTCCCTCATAGACTCAGAGATTATCCAACAGCTGCACTGACAATGAAAACCTGTATAGGCCTACTTTTTTCGACACACAGAAAACTGATCAGGAATCATTAAGGGAATCAATAAAGAATTGGATCAATGAAATCTGAATTCCCATCCTTGGAATATGAAATCTGTATGACAGTTTGGATCAGTTAAAGGTAATCCTGTGATTTAGTCGTTTAAGGAAGAAACTTATTGATCCATGTCTTTGTTTGGGAATCCATCTGGGCCAGACCACCTCCCAGATTACAGTATGGTCTGATTTAACGGTCTATCAGTTGGAGGTACATCAAATGTATTATCACAGACTGGGTGCAATGGGGGTACAGTGACTGTATCAATAAATGTTTCAAGGGCTGAGAAGCTTGAAGGTCTTTCAAGAGCACGGTGAAGCATAAAGTTCTTTCAGTTGTTTAGTGTCTAAATGGATCAGATGACCAAGTTTGAATCAGCTGTCATGACACTAATGATTGACAGAGCTGGTGCACAAACATTCTGTTAGCAGACTTATACACTTGGTGGAGGAAGCAGAAGTATCTACACTATCTAAATGGAAAATCCACTGAGCCATATCAGATCGTTTCAGTAGTATCTCATGTAAACCTCTAAAAAAGTTCTTAACTGCAGCTGCTCCTGAGCAGGATGTGCTCACGTTGATATACAGTACACATTATCAGGGGAGGGGCAAACGCACTGCAGCTGCAAACATCCACTATCTTATTTGATCATGTATCATTTTATAGCCTACATAACACATGTATATATGTATCTCTGACTGTCCATAGTGAAAAATACAAGTACTGCAACAGTGCACTCATGAAAAACTAGCAGCCGCATAATCAAACCACAGAAACCCAGCAAAACACAGTGATGCAACAGGCCAGAAAGCTTCAACCTGAGAGGGCAGTGAAACCCTTACTCTACTAAAACCTTCTAAAACCTATTACTCAAAGATCCGAATCAGATTTTTATTCAAGGTCTGAGGTCTGGAATGACTGGCAATAACAAAATAACACTTTATCAACTCACTTATAACTTTCAAGCAACATACGTTCAACTTCAAGACAGTTGTTGTTTTGGCACAGGCCCCGTGTGACTCCTGAACTACAGTTACACTAGAGAAAACAAGACACATTCTGTATCTGAGATTTAGGATGCAATTTTGTGTATTCAGCATCACTAACAATTCTTTGATTGATTGGAAATTTATTTCAAAATAGAAAACAATCCACTTTATATTGTATTGTATTAGTACCACGGGGTTGGGATTGGGTCTGGATGGACTTGCCATTTGGTCTGGATGCGGACTGATGTGAGTGATGTGATTATAAAACATTTTAGATTATTCTGTATAAAAATCACTGGCAGCTGGCTAAAGTGAAGGATTTTTAAATTCAACAGATGGCTTTAATGTTTCCCAACACATTCTGGGATCTTACTTGTGCTGATGAAAGAGTCCATGTGTTTAAGTCTTGATCATGTGACAAAAGAGTCTTTTTTGCCTTTGACTCTGTTGTTCTTTCCTTTGAAGATTTCATATTGTGTGTGTTGTATTACAATATCTAATAGTGTCAATGAGTCACTACCTTGTCATTTACTCATTGCTTCCTTTTAACCCTGGAGAGGGGATTTGTCTTGTGTAATCCCTCTCAAGGTTTCTTTGATTTTTCCCTTTAGGGTTTTTTTGGGGGGGATTTTTGCTATTGTTGACTTAGGCAGGTGTTTCTTGTGATGCCCCTTTTACGGTTAGTGGAATTAAGAGCTGAACAAATAAACCTGACTCAACACGACAGCCAGAACACCATCACATGAGTTATTAAACAGACAATGACTGGTATTGATCGAGAACCCTATTAAGTTTCACATGGTGAGAGGCAGTGATAGAGCAGATACAGCCTGACACTGTTCAGGTGGATAATACCAGTGACAGAAAATGAATACGCCACATAAACTCAAACAAAGACATGGAGAAAGTTTGTCTCTCCTTGAAAAAAAAAATCATATGACAGCAGAAATGCTGAATGAAGAACCATCTTTCTGATGTCTTAGAACTTCATAAAGAAGGTTAGACAGGTAGACAGCAAGAACGCAAGCAGCATTCTCAGTCTGAAAAAAAAAAAAAGTAGTGTAAATGCTGATGGAAGCCAGGCGCTGGAACAATGTCTCTCTGCCAGACTGCAGACAATCATTAAATAAAAAAAAGCATTTCAATGTATTTTTTTGTGAGCGTGATGTATCCTTTTGTTCTCTGGAATAAGTGCTAACGTTGTCTTTTGCCATCAGTTTGTTGCTTTGAAAAACAGGCCGTTACTAAGACTTTTCCTCCTCGCTGTGAAACCAAAACCAAAAAGCTCAGCTCCTCTGAGTCACCGAGTGGAGTACACAAACACACCTGAATGAATGCAAATGAGATGTCACCTGAGGCAGTTTCATATCAGGATACGTCCTTTGCTCAGGGTGTGTGTGTGTGAGATCTAGTGGTGTGTATAAACCACTTGAGTGAGTAATTATATGCAGCTGAGACACAGCAGGTGTCATACACTCTGGCAGCTAAACAGTACTCAGTCTGTTTCAGTATATTTCTGTGTGTGTGTGTGTGTGTGTGATGAGATGAATGATGTGCTCATGTTTATGTACAGTACACACATATTATCGGCTGCCATGGCTCGACAATAGGTCAAATAAAATACGTTGATATTAAATTAAAATCAGACTTAATGTGTCATGAATATTTATTATGAACTGAACCTAAATTAACAATAAGTAAATAGTAAACAAAATAACGTATTATAATAAAGTAAAGTATTATAATATCGGGTGAATGTCAACGCTTAGAAGCCTGTTTTATACTTTGATGTGACTGGTTTGAGGGTTATGGTGTCCATTGTCCAGCAGATACTGTACATGTATACATATGAGTAAGGGACAAGCAAAAAAAGACTTAAGAAAACAAATGTTACTGCCTCCATAGGTTACAGCTGGTGTGACACTGTTCTTAAGCGATGTGCCGATCAAAGAAAAATGACCGCCACAAAAAGAAATTGCGCTTTCCTATTCCAGTACCTTTGATTGTCTGTCTATGAACCCATGTCTTTGCAAAACACGAAGACAAACAAGTGGGAGCCTGGTGAAACCCTGAGGAGCCCAGAGGTAAAGTGAAAAGAAGCAGAATTCATCTCCACTCAGTTTTCTTTCTGGCTGATTGGAGATTGTGTTGCCTCTTGGCTCCGACACCGACAACACTGATTGGAGTCATGGTGTGAAGAGAAATGAAATGACATGCGTGGACCAAAGTGTGTGTATGATTGTGTGTGTCTTACTACCTTTGTGAGAGCCACTCTCTGACCTTCAGACTGAGAACAGGGTTTCTGGGTTAGCAGATAGTAAATACACAGTATTATATGTACTAATCAAAGGATGTTCCTCATTTTGATAGAAATACAAGTATATGTGTGTCTGTGTGAGTGTGTGCGCGCTAAGTGCAGTGACTTAAACAGAATGATAATGCCACATGCAATCTGTTCAGCAGGTCCTAGGGTGATCTTGTTTTGCACCCTGCACTGGAGGAGGAAGCAGCGGGTGACTGGGTGCTAATGCTGGGCGGAGAGAAGGAGGGAAGATACTGATGCTCTGATACAGTGAGTGTGATTGAACAAGGCAGAGATAGAGAGGGAGAGGGAAAAACAATTAGAAAACGAGCGAATACAGAAAGCCAGAGGTCCGGAGAACGAAGGGTGGAGGGTGTGGGGGTGGGTGGGTGAGTTCTGCCTTCGTGTCAATTCATGGGGATTAGACAAGAGAATGATGAATGCAGTGTTTTACACTGCTACGGGCACTGAAACACTGCTGATGGGGACACACACACACACACACACACACACACACACACACACACACACACACACACACACACACACACACACACACATACAGATACACACGCACTACCACATGTTGGAACACCCTCATGATGAAAAGCTGTCACATTTGCACCAGCTGTTGCTAGGTTTGAACTTCAACTGTCATCATGCTTCTGCTAAAGTGAGATTAGCATTGAATTAAACAGAGCTGCACCACACAAACCAGTTCAGACAGATGTGGCTTCTGAGCTGCTGAGTAATGGGAGCACCCAGTGAAGCGCTCTCGTCTTTACAACCAAGAACCACGAGGACGCAGCATACTACGAACGATATTCCGAGTTAACGACATCTCGTCTACGCTGGATCAAACAGATGAGGTCCAGCATTTAGTCTTAATCTTAAAAGCAGCAGCTGAGAACAGTTTCACCACAGAGTCCAGACAGTAGGCGTTGTACAGCTTTCATGTCACATACAAACTCCATGTGCAGATGAAGATCGTGTGATATGTTTAAATAAGATTTTTTTTATTAGCTGCTTAATTGAGTATAACTGCACAGCAGAGTCATGTGTGGTTATACTTAAATCTAATAATGGAATGGAATGTATTTCTTTTTCAAATGCAGCATATAAATTGAATAATAGAAGTATTAAAACTAAAGATACTCTTAACATTAGTTAAAAATGCAGTGTGAGCCTCGGGGCCCTTGTCGCTTCAGGTCATATTGATGCTTCAGTGGAGCACATTCCCAAACATTCCACACACTGAAACTCTGGAGCCCCAGAGGGGTCTGGGGCCCCTCGGGGCAGCCTTCCTGCTTAGCCCTGATCCTGTCTTGGCACACAGCACTTAACAGTGACATTTACAAAATTCAGCAGCAACATCTTTTTTTCCAGAGACAGTGCTCTTGGTACTGTGGATAATCCACAGAACCTGTCAGCTCACACAGAGACTGTTTCTTCAGCTAAAAGTAGTTTGGCAGAAACGTGTTTCGGACTGGATTATTCAGAATAACCAAACCCACCAAAACTAAAACTATCTCAACAGCCAGATGTACAGCAAATAAATTACGTTTGTTTGTTTTTTTATTTTGGTGAAATGCCCCTTTAAAGATGATTTGGAGAAAACATCAACAAGTATAAAATGACAGGCTACATCTATTTAACATTTCTAATCCTGTTAACATTATGCTCTCTATTGACAGTGCCTCTGCCTGTGCAGCATTACAGCTGATTTATTGGATTAGTTGTTACTCATCTAACAAGCTCACATTATAGAATGAAGTTTGACTGGCTCAACAAATAATCCCACACTTAGTGAGGCCTATAGATTAAGTTCCAATCACGAACATTAGATAAAATTGCAAGGGCTAATCTCCTCTCACTCTTAACACTAGTTTTAATTAACAAACTATTCCAGATCCATAAATGTATTTATTTATTTATTTGTGTACTAGTTCTGATCACAGTGGATCCGTTGCCATGGGAATCTGTGCCAGAATTAGTATTCAAATGATTTGGTATTTTTCCCTCCCTGAGGCTCACTCTCTCACAGGTGAGAGGAAGAGTGTGTCATTTTAATTTTCAAGACACTGTACATGTTGTGTCAAAGGGACACTTCTCCATATCAGGTTCAGTGTACCAGGCATGAGGCTTCCAAAATAATTGTGTAATGACATGTGTGGCTTTGCTATGCTTCATCATTGATCATTAAAGGATAAAAAAATGCCACTGTTCATGTCTCTAAACAAATGTAATGAGTGAACTTATTTTTAAGCAGCATTAAACAGAAGAGTTCCAAACTTTTACTCGCTTCAGCGTCTTACATGTGAGGAGTTGCTGCTTTTCTCTGTGTGTGTGTCATTGTAAACTCAATATCTTTGGACTGAGCGTTAGACAAAATTAGTAATTTGAAGACATTACTTTGTGTTTTTGACTCTTTCCTGACATGCTATAGACTAAATGATGGGCTGATTATTCTGAACCATAACCTATAGATGAAACAATAATGAAAATACAGAGAAAAGTTGCAGCCCAAAACTGTGGCAGTCCAAACTCTAATCAGAGGCCAGATTTGGAGAGAACATGATTAATAGACAGCGCCTGTCTCTAACTAAGAAACTACAGCCGGGGTCTTAGAGTTTGGGCTTCTTGCTACAAAGCCCACATGTTTACAGTGAAACAATTCCAGTGATTAAGGATTAATTAAGTTGAATTAATTAGGAAAGCTTTCAGGAAGAATGAATGTTACTTGGACTAATTCCCCTGGAAGGACACACACACACACACACACACACACACACACACACACACACACACACACACACACACACACACACACACACA
>JBBMJY010000006.1:1309159-1323283 GCA_037833715.1 Toxotes lorentzi
CACACACACACACACACACACACACACACACACACACACACACACACACACACACACACACACACACACAGACAACACTGCAAATCAGCAGTGTGGAGGGATGGGTCACACTTCATCTGCTTGGTTCTGGTGCATGAACAGGAAGAATTGTGTCACTGAGGCATGAAGCATCAAAAACAGAGACTGGAGCTGTGTGGTCTCAACCTGATGGCTTAAACTGGGACCTGAGTACTAATTTCATGCCATAATATGTAAGTGTACTAGTATGACAATAAAGTTCCTTGATCCTTGATCCTGTGTCACTGAGTCAAACATATAGATCATCCTCTGTGTCTTCACAAGGCACTGATGTGCAGCTTTTTTCCCTCTCCAGCTCTGAGAGGGAATATTTTGGAAAATTCAGATGTTATTATTCTGTCATTGAACAGACTGACTGCAGTAACACATGCAGGGATAATGCGACACAAATGGAGGGTGAGTTGCACTTGTTCCTGCTCTTTTCTTCTTTCTTTATTGCTCTAGCTCTAAAGTACTGGTTCTAAGTTAAAACATCAACTCAAGCAAACGACAAAAAACGGAAAGAAAAAAAACACATTCTCGTAGCTCGTAGTCTCAGTCTTTTAAGATATCAAACTCTCAGACTTCTGTTGAAATCCTGATACGACAGAGGTGAAGGGAATGTCATATTCAGGACATGATGCTGACATGGAACAGAGAAACCAGAGCTTATTCAGATCCCTCAATACAGGATTCTAATAATACTTTCTGAATGTCTCTGGCGGTGCAGGTGTCTCTTTGTCTCCTCAAAATCCACCGTACCTTATGTCATTTCAAATCAATGTCATTTGTTTACCTCAGCAGCTGAGGATAAACTCTGTTTGGTCTCTGGCTGTGTGCACTCTGCTGCATTTACCACTCTGCTGGGTTTAGCTTCTCCACCTGATTACCAGTAATGGAGGACCAGTACAACACTACATGCACCAAGCATTTTTGGGACATTTTTACTTTTACTTGACAGTAAAGTTTTCGAGGGAGAAGCCCCGTATCCCAGTTTCTATTCGCGTACTCCAAGTTGATTTTGCAACACATGTTCACCCAGCTGTTTGAAACCAGCATATGGTTTTTACATGGGCAAAACACCTGAGCACTCCAAAAACCTAATCATAACCATGGTACTATTGTGCACAACAGCATGTTCCTGTTCTGCAGTCTATCCAAAGTAACAGGGACAGTTTTTGGAAAGAGATGTTGCTGTTGAGTTTGTTAAATGTCTTTTTTTTTGATGCTGTGAACACAACATGCTGAATTTCCTTTGTACTGGGTGCCACCAGAAAACATAGAGACATATTTCTGCACAAGCTCTGAACATGAAACCAAAACTGTCTGCATGGAAAGATACTGCACCACTACGACTAAGTAGGAAAAAAACACAAGATTCTTTTGTAATATGGGTGAACTGACCATTTAGCATTATGTAACCTGGACATTATGCAAAACCATTAAATAGGATGGAGACATACAAACAGCATATATGATGAGCATTGAAGCTCAGTCTTGGAACCTTGGAAACCACCAATCGCACCAATCAAAATCGCCTTTGATGCTTAGTGTTTAAGCCAACACAGAGGAGAAATCCTCTAAATCATAACATCTACTCATCTCGCATCTCAACAGAACAATCTTCATGACAACTGGGAAAACTCCATCCACTGATGAAGGCTGTGTGAAAGACAGTATCAGAAAAAAACTAGTAAGAGGACGTTGAGTTGGGATTATTTTGTCTACACATCTATGATATGTATGTATCAGACAACTACACATTACATGTAAATAACTATGTATATTTATTGAGCACTACATATTAAACACAACATGTCAGATATTCTAATCATCATCAGCTAACAGCTACAAAACCATGACTTACACAGCATCCATCCATTTTCTGTACAGCTTACAGTGCTGGATTACAGTATATACTGTGAGGTGATTTACATCCATCCACCACTTTCTAAATTGAGAAATGTATTACACCATGACCCATACTGAAATTGTAATACAAGATATGCCAATAGAGGATTGAGTATTTATCCACATTACCCACGCTGCAGCTTGTACTTGATTTAAGGATATGCTGGTCTGATGGATTTTAGACAACATTCCACATAACCACTCTTCAGCTAGCAGCCTATTTCATTTATTATTTAATGACTTAAACATCATATAACGTCACTACTCACTGTCTCATTTCTGTATCAAAAGTTCTGCTGCAAACGTGTCCAGGGGCGAGGAAACTACAAAGAGTTGATATTTAGCTGTGAGTGGAAGCTCAGCTTATGTGTTCGCTTTTCCTGCTTAAATCCACCTGCTGTATTTCACCTTTTCACCCTCTGCTTCGGTCTACTTTTTCTTTCTGCTGCCCCTCACCTCTTTGTCTTCTTATAGCTGACTTTCAGTGCTCGTTTCTTTCCTGTTGTTCTTTTGTTCGACCTGTCCTCGTCTTCTTAAGTTTTCTTTCAACAGTACCTTTTTTTGGTGAATATTTTTCACATTACAAAACCTGTGCTTCCTCTGTTTCTTCCATTCTTTCCTCATTTCCTTTGCTTCCCTCCCCTTTCCCTTTCCTTTCCTCTCCTCTCTCCCCCCTTGCTCTCTGCCCTTCTTTCCCTTTCTGCCTCCCTCTCTCTTTTTTGATCCTGCTGCCTTTTCTCTCCAGCAGTGTTCAGTCTGATTTGATCTGTCAGTCTGCAGGGCTGCAACACCTCCGTGCTTTCACCTAACGCGAGCTGACGAAGCCTGCGGACATTTCACCACAGCACATTTTCAGAGCAGAGTATGTTTTCTGGAGTCCTTATGTGTCCCACACCACTGTCTCTGCTACCATATCTCCCCCATACTGCTGCCTCTTATGATTTTTCAAAATCATATTCATGCTGACAGTGGTACCATATTTATTAGGTACCACTGAAAGAGTTTTTCTGCTCTTTGCTGTTTGGGACTTTATTGAAAAACCCTGCAGCAGTGGGTCTTAACGTGGTGGTAAGATTCAGGTTGTGTAGTATTGAAAATATTTTTTGCCATGGTGTCTAATGGACTTCTTAGGGTTTACATGATTACCAACAACAATATGCATAAATAGACATACATCATGCATCCAAACATCTCAAAGAAGAAGTAAGAATGAAGATCTTTCTGTCTGAAGGCTGTAGGACGTGCACTCAAATTATGGGATGATATCTAAGAAAGTTGTGCCGTTTCGTCGAATATTTAAAAACTGTCATTTAATCATAAAACAGATGATGTCACATGAACTATATTGGAAAATGTGATTTTTTTTTTTAGAGAAAGATCAAAGTTAGTGCTGTTGACTCCAGTAGTTCTAATGGAGCTTATGATTTTAACCTAGAGTGGGAACCTTGGTGGTTCCACAAATATCAGTGGTGTTGGGGTCAATTCACAAAGATTGGATTTTCACTTAAGGGAAGAAATTCCATGTGTCAACTGCTGGTGCATCTACAGACTTCTACAACACTGCTGATGGTAAAATATCTACAGTTTCTCAGTTTTACTATGTTTTTCCACCATAGTCAAGAAACCTGTTTTACATGTTATAACACCATACACACAAATCTAACAATCCCTCATTGCACTACTACAGTAAGCACAGTAGGTCAAGGTTGAAGCAGGAAGTCAGTCTGTAAAGTGTGAGGTAATTGACTGGATGAGTGCGATGTAATTAAGTACTCATAGGAATGACTGACAAAACTATGAAAATAAAACCCAGGCTGTGACAGATGAGAATTATCTTTCCAGTTTTGAATGAACATAGTTGACTCTGCACATGAACACACCACGTCACACGAGCAAAGCCACTGGTGTTAGGTTTCTTCTCCCAGTCTGACTCCCAGACATGGAGCTTAGTGCCTGCACTGTTTGTTATTTGCTGTCTGATCGGGATGATGTCAAGCAGAGTGCATCTAAAGGTGCTTGCTGTGCAGCTGTGTAACTGAATATTAATGAACTGGATCAGGAATTGAATAAACATTCTGTATCAGATGATTCTTAAATGTCTGTGCTCCATGGTATCAGGAGTAAAAACATGTTATTAATGTTTGCCAAACCATACTGTTACCTCTGCTAAACACTTCCCTGTCCCTGGTAAACTGTGTCAAAACCATATTATTGTCACTAAAGCACATATCTGAAGCACTCAGCAGACCCCCTGCAGCGAAGGCAACACCCCAGCGGTGGGTAAAGTCTGCTGACTCTATCTTGCTTCTTTCTGTGTTTACCTCAATCATGGCAAACTCTTGTTTGTTTCAAAGCTTACTTTGTTTTTGTGCTGTCAGACAGCAGGCTTCATACAGAGCAGCACAATACCTCCCGGCATCTGGCTACTGATCAAACAGCACAGCACCAACTATCATCTCTGTGTTCTAACTTCACTAATGGGCCTACAAGTGAGAATCTCCTATAGATATTAAACACAGCAGCAAGATGGAAAAATCCCCACATAACCCCACTATCTCCACACAAGGTAAATAAACACTATACACTTCATCACAAGTGCAATGATACATCATCAAACAGCATGTTTAATGTACAGCTTCAATGAGGGTCAAATCTTTCTTGGCCCTGACAGTCTTAAACAAGACTGATTCTGTAAATATGTTTTTTCTTTCTTCTGCTGTCTTCATTCAGTTTGTATGAGGCACAGATCCACACATTGTGTTCATTGTATTTGCTTGTGTATATTGATAGATGCCAGGCATTCAACATTACAGTCATTAATTAGCATGGTGACCCTGTCTCAGAAAAATTCCCGTTCAACAAAGCAGAACACCCACATTTATGAAAACACTAGTTCAGATTACAGGTTTGCAGAACAAGCAGTGGCTTCAGTTGTGGGTTATGCACAATGTGTGCAAAAAAAACTTTTTCAAGTGTAAACCTGCTTATGAGTTGCAAGAAGTACAGATAAAAATAAAATGAAATAAAAATAAAAAACAACATAAAGCACCTCAGTAAGGTGTTGTGGAAGTGAGACCTCGTGCCCTGTATGGGAGCATCTGAATTTTTTATGTCTCTGCTCTTATTTATTGTAGCCCTTTTGGTCATTGTGAAGAACACGTGCCCCAGCCACAGATGCTGGAGCTGCATGAACTCATTCACTTCTAGCCCTTTTCCACCTCAGGAACTTAATAAAACATGAGCATAAGGTGCAGCCACTGTCACAGTTTTTGCTTGTGTTCACAATGACTAGAGAGACGAACAATAACAATATCAGTTCCACTTCTTCCTCGTTTGCACTTTTTGATTATGTCAGTGTTCAGCGTGGTGGTTTGTAAAATGAAGTGGAAAAAACAGAAACTAGGACAGAAGATTCAACATTTTTAAAAGCTTCTGCTTGTGGAAAATGCAGGTTACGGACAGTTAAATTTCTGCATTAAGATATATATATATATTATATATATATATATATATATATATATATATCAACAGGACGACATTAACAAGTCATTACATATGTACAGACATCTCTCTGCATGAGAGGTGAGAAAACTACACCCTCCTTTTCCTCCCATCAGCCCCCCTGCCAGTCTGTGGTGAGTGTGTATTGCAAAGTGCAGTCGCTGGGCAGCTAACACTAACACAAATCTTTACAGTTTGGATGATAAATATCACACTGTAACAATTTTAGAGATCCATTATTTGAGCTGTGAAAGCCTCTCACAGTGACACTCTGAGGAAACAGAGCTGCAGCAGTGTTTCACTTTCACTGCTCCACAGCATCAACAGACCGATGCTCATCCAGAGACACCTAAAATACAATGTTGTACAGTGTGTTACGATGCTCAGTGTGCTCCACGCTGTGATGGTGAGCTGGAGTTAAAGCTGTATGTAGAATGTCTTTGTAATTATATTGTCCTTTAAATGATCTCTCAAGCCAAACCTGAAAATCATTGTACGTTGTCTGAGACACTGACACACAGACTGCTGCACTGACTGAAACAGGAAAATAATACTTTAGTTTTTTTTTTAATATTGTTTGGAGTCAACTTCTTCTCCTGTCTTTTTGGTGTCAACTGCTCTTTAAAGCTGGGGCCATGAAACCAGTGCAACAAAAACAGTTTCTAAAGAGCTGAGAAGAATCTGGACCTGTCACTACAAGCAACACATTGTAGGCCTACCTTACTGTTCATACAAATATATATATATGTGTGTGTGTATAATATTAGCACAGCTTCAAAGCATGGTAATCTAACTTCTGCTGAACAGTAGCCACTGTGGCCACGTGGTATGATGCTAGTGCTAATACTAAAACATAATGTACCAGTACCATAAGTAAAGAAGAGTCACAAAACTGACTGCCTCAGTAACTGTCCGTTACACAGCAATATCTATCTTAAGTTTGCTAATGTTAGCTAACATTAGCCACAATAAGCGACTTGTCCTGGCCCTTACCAGAACCGCTGAGGTTAATGAACCAAGCAATTCACCTTTTCATGTGGAAGAGGCTGATGGTGTTATTTCTTCTTTCAAAAGTTACATTATCTCACTTCTAAATATTCTTTCTTTTTTTAGTTTTTTCATGTTGGTTCCCAAAACCCAGCAGCTGTAAATCTTCACATGAAAACTGTATTAAATGGTAGATGCTCCCCAACTTTTAAACATCCTTGTAAAGCTCATCAGCAGTGGTAATTCATTATGCTCGCAGGCACAGAAGTCATGAGCAAAATGTGTAAAGAGTGATTAACTTTAGCATAAATTTATAATAATAAAGCCAGCAATGTAGGAAAGAAGAACCAACATGTCTGATGAGTGTCTTTCCAACTAATCAGGGAAATTTTATTTTACGACATGTGCGACTGTGTCGACATTCATGTGTAACCAGGGAATTTGGAGGCTGTGGCACAGCTCTTACCTTTCCAATATACTGATGGTCACTGCCTGTGTACTCTTCCTGCAGGAAAAACTGGTTCCACATCCAGCCTCGTCTCACTCTTTTGAGCAGCTTCTCTCCTCTGATCGTTGTTCGAGTTCCCTCTCCATCTACTGACTCTATCCCCCGTCCACTCAAAGACAATGCATCCAGGGACATGCCAAGACAGAGACAGATGATGCCCAGTAAGATAGTCCTCATTTTCCTGGAGGAAGTGCAGGATGTAACAGGTCACTGTGTCAATGTTCTATCTTCCCAGCTGGATCACCTTGAACTGGGAGGTGGATCTACCAGTCATAGTCCTTCACGTTTTGACTGGAGAAAGAGGCTGTAAGAGAGAGAGAGAAACAGAGACGAGGTCCAGATTTAATAAGACTGCATTGTGAAGAGGGTCTATGGATTTCTTGGCACCTGAACTGTTTTATGTAGGAGTGCAGAGTTTTCATCTTATTGATTTGTAAATGTATGCAAATCAAGTTGTGGTGAATAAAAAAAAAAAAAAACACAACAAGAGCACCAACTTAAAAGACCATATCGATCTCTGATGTGACCATAGGAGCGTTCCCTCAGACAGCATCACAGCAGCAGGAGATACACCACAGATAAAAATCATGGTTCAAAAATACATACTAAAACTACTTACTTTATGACCTTAACTTTTATGATATAATATTGATATTGTTTAGGTTAAAATTCACATAACGCTCATCCACCAAAAGTTATGTCAGCTTGATACTGAACTTGATACCGTGAACATGAAAATACTTTATTTTCTTCCACTAATGGTCCCGTTGCTTCTACTCGTCAACTTTTTATTTTATTTTATTTTATTTTTCTCAGAAAACAGTGAAAACAATGATTGGCAGAGTGGTGTGCATGACTTGACTCTTGTTACACTGATGAAATTAATGCTGTGGACCTGCCCATCATATTGAATGAAGATGAAGTGTTGAGTCTGCATCAACAGGAACAAAGGCCTGACTGAAGTAATATTACCTATCCAGATTCATTTTACTACTTCCTGTTTTTGTGATTGACACAGAAGTGTTGCGATCATTTTATTTATGCTAAATATCTTGTGTTTACACTCCTGACCAGCACATCTAACTGCTTTGAATTTCACTGCATGTGGTTGAACAGCCTAAGGAATAGAGAATTAATATGATTTAGTCATTTCTAATGATACAGTGCCTGCGTATTAGCATTTCAGGGGGAAATGATATATGCGTCATGATTTATAATTTGATCCCAATTCCCCACAAGTAACAGTAAATCAAACAGCCCAAGCACCCTGGAGGAACTAGTCCAGTCCATCCAGTTGAAGAAAGAGCTGTCATCCCCTCATAAACTCAACCATTTTTAGTCCGTAACATGGCTGAATCTTCTCTTTTGCTCCGACAGTGTTGAATATTCCAATTTACCTCCGTCACCTCTCTGAAAAAAGATTTATTTTTGCCTGGCATAAAGGGGACAACACATAAATGCACTCCACACTCCCACCGCCCAGCTGTACAATTATTAGTAACACACAGAGAAAGATGTTTAACAAAAGCAATAAGAGTCAGACTATCATTTCACATTACCGCAACAAAGACAGAAATCCAGTCAAAGGACCTCAGTGAGGCAGGGATAACGGCAGTGCCACTGAGTAGTACTGAGACCAGCGAGATGACACTGACAAGGTTAAAAAATATGAAAGATAAGTGGCATGTAATCTTCACTATCTATGACTGCTGAAGGCTGAGGCTTGAAAAGGCCTTTTATCAAGATGTGTGTTTACATAGTGAGAGGAGTGAATTATTCATGAATGTATTTTCACAGATGTTATATGTAATGATGAAGGTAGTACCTACCTCCTTTCTGTACAATCTCCAGCGTCTGTCTCAGGAACTAAAGCTCCCTGTTTAAACTTGTGCTGTCCTTCACCTCTGTCTCTGCTCATTAGCTGCATTATTCATTATTACTGCTTCTTTAAAGCAGTAATAATGATATAAAACATTTTTTCATTGATTTCGGTTAATTTAAGTGATTGTGAATTAGAATTTTTGAAAAAAAATTGAGGTTCAGGTTTAAATCTTTATTTGTCAGATTTGACAGTTAAATCTTGATTTTTACTGACTTATTGGTTCAAGAGGCAGAAAGGTTTTAGGCTCGTTTACAGAACATTCTCCCTTTCACCTGTCCGTCATGACTGAGGCTGATGTATGTGAACAACCTGTTCACAGGAAATAACGTGTCATCTTAACAGTGTTGTGAAGTGTGTGTCTGTAGCTGTGAGGACGACAGAAACGCCTTAGACCAGCAGTTAAGGCATATGTAAATATATCCTCCCCTCTCTCAGCTGCCTGCATCATTTCACAGAGACAAATGGTTTTGGCTTTAAATAAACATTTCCCTCAAAAATCAGATTGACCACTGAATTAATGGTTGCAGCATCTGGAAAAAAAAAAGAGAGAAAAAACAAAAAACAAAAACACCATCCAAATACTGCTTTTGTGCACTTAAAAACAGCACTGGATCAATAAATCCATACACATTCATGTTGAAGGATATGGAAGAAACGCTTACACAGCAATTACAACACTGAAAGGAAATGTGCTTTTATCTTCCCACACAGAGCTCTGTCAGTGTCTTGCTGCAACAGAGCAAAAAATAATGTTCTTTTTTATCTGAGCTACTTTCCATACAAATACAAGCCATTGCATTCTGTTGACATGGCTTGGAAACACTTTGTTCCCCACCAGATCCATCACATTTTTGGGATTGGGAGAGAAAGACTTGTAGGGTAAGGCCGCTGTTTCTCTGAGCCTGCTCATCAGGGCCAAACAGACATGATCTTGAACGGACTGATTAAAATGACTGAGCGACTAATCAAATAATTGAGCTTGTTGTGCACTGGCTTCGCGGTGCTTGATTTGAAGGACAATCCAGCACATCAGTTCACATTTTCAGCACTAGGGTGCAGCCCTGATATGCAACAGTGGGTTTCAAACACAACTCACCACAACATGACTGTGGTGATACAGTCACCGGCAAGGCTGAAGCAGTGCTGCTCCTGTGTTACAATGAAAACACCCTTTTACAATCCATTAAAGCGCACACCACAATTATTCTTGTATCCTGCATTATAAAGACATTTAATCTTGACAAAGTTGGACTGATCTAAACCAGGACATTAAACTCACACTTTAACAGTAGTTCACCTACTAGTTATTTAAACAAGTCACTGCTGTTCCTTCAGCTTCAAACTGATGAATCACAAAGCGTTGCCGCTCATTCTTTCCCTGTCTCTTGGCCTTCCTTGCCTCCATCTTGGCCCGTGTCTCTACTCCATTAGTCCCATTAAATTGGCGCTTTATGAAAAGGCTTTAATTGAATCAGATGAAGAACACACAGGAGACTGATTGATTGTGGCTGAACGCCTTCACTCCGTTTTTAACAAGCCTCACCGCAGCATTGTGGGGCCGTGAAAGAGGCTGCAGCCTTCAAGTTTTTTTTAGTTTTTAGTCACCAAAATTCTCTTTAAAAGCTGCTGCTCTCCTGGTTTGAGTCCAAGCCCTCACAGCAGATTAACTCTCACATGTGCAGATAATTCATTTTCAATCCAGTCTTCTTTGTTTATCAGTATAATCAGTGTAACTCACTGATGACATAAACAACCACCTATGACATTTTTCTTTTTCCACTATCTTAGTTGTGTGTGCATTACATTTTTTCAGCAGCCTAACAACAGTTGCATACATCTGCAATGTCTGCAAGGAAAGTCTTTACATACAGTTTGTGTGAAATGCTTGATATTTTTCCATCACAGATCAGTTGGACTTCAAGGAAAAACAAAAATATCTAAAGCTGGCCATTGTAAAGGACTGCACCACATATACTTTACTGTACTTTTTTACCAAAGTGTTTTATATTTCAGAATGTACCAGTCTTTCCTGGGGCATCCATGGACTTCCAGTCATTTTAGAATGGTATGAAAATCAGCTTGAAAAAATGTATCAGGTAAGTAGCAGTAGTGGCTTATGTAATTCATCACACTGTTACTGCCACGTTTTTCATTTAACATCATTTCTGTTAACAAGGTGGATGAAAAAGCAGATATGTCTTCAAAAACTATTCAGGCTTACACATAGTGGAAAACAGTGATTCACAGAAGTGGAGTCTGTGGGCTAGAGAGCAGCTACACCAAAAGATCTGATTATGTCCTGCAACGCTGCTCATTCCCCATCAGGCTAATGTGTGCGATTATCAGACTGGTTACTAGATTGGAAAGTTTCCAAAATAATCTGCTATGCTTCCTCTTTTATCCAGAGGATCTTTTCAACATGTTGACAGGGCGTCGCTGCACAAATATCAATGGAACTCTCGACAGTTATTTAAATCTATCAGCAGTTGATCTTGAGCACCATCTGCTCAAAAAGGGTTTAGCGGCAAAAATGCAGCCATTGCAGTAACTGAATGCAAACAAAGCAGACAAGATACAACAATGATTAGTCATGCTAAGATCACAGAGGAAACGTTCTGGCTGTGGATGTGGGGTTGCTGGATCTGTAAATGGCAGGAAACAGCAGGACAATTTGCTAAAAGTACCAAGAGTTTTAGATAAATGGATATCAGGTTCACGTAAATCAGGTTCATTTTGAAACTCTGAACTTCATCAACCTTCTGCCTCTGCCAGCCACATCTGTCTTCCACTCTTAACGCTATGAGAAATTGTAGTTTGGAGAAAGAATGTTACCAAAAGGAGAAACTGCACCGACCAGTTAATCACATCCATCACATTAGACTTGATGATTTCAAATGGACATCAGTGTTAGCATATTGAGCTTTACATCTCTTGCTGGGCTCAGACTGAAAACAGCCCTGTGCTAAAGCTGGGCAGGTTGGCTGCATTGTGCTTATGTGTTCTTTAAGATACCAGTTAGATATGAAATATGATCTGGAAAGTCCAAGAAAATTGAGTTGGGAACATCTGGTTGTGGCAAACATGCCACATGTTTGCATAGCCTTAGTTGTACCAAAAAAAGTACTCAGACACTGATTTTGGTGTGTAGTTCAGTGAGAGAGATTACCTGCTGCTGCTGCAGCACTACACTGCACAACAGAAGCGCATGCATGAATACTTCAGGGAAAAATCTCAGCATTCCAGAGCAAGTGCCATGTTTTCCCAGCAAAAGCAACCATGCAAGTGACGTGTTTGTCTAAACTGCCGTTGGAAACATTTGTAGAAATACCTGAGCAAAATCAGAACAACTCTAAGACTTACTTTAAATGACGTGTCCAAAGCAAAGGCCTAACGAGCCTTTCCACCACAGTAAGACAAAAGACAGTGCTACAATGTGATGAGATGGTGACTTCCAGATCAGGTACAGCACAGAAAAAAGAAAAAAATCCTTGGTCTATTTAATTACGTGGAGACTTGAGCTTTACATCTGGAACAGCAATCACTGAATCACAGGCACCAGAGAGCTCCACACATCACATGCAAGGCTCCATAGGCTGTGGCCAACACAATACACCTGCAACACCATGGCCTTTTCAACTATACAGGCTTATAAATAGGAGGCATGTATGAGTTGATAGGCCCAAAACCATAGTGAGACTGTTATTAAAGCAGATAGGATTCACATGACAGTTTTGCCCAGTTTAGAACAGCGTCCGAGGCCAGCGTGGTATTTCCTCTCTAATCTTCCCTCCTTTGTCTTTACAAACAGTGATAAATGTTCATGACCTTCAGGTGACAATCAGAGCACCTCTCCTCCTCTGTTCCCTCCATCTCCCTACTTCTCGTGATGCATGGCTGTGTTAGTGTGTGTGCCTGTGCATGTGTGTGTGTTTGTGTGTGTATGTGTTGCCACCTTGCAGACAGCCACTGAGACCTCTGACAACTCCCAGAGGACCAATTAGAGGTGAAAAAAGGAGAATGTCAGCCACCGAGCAGCTTGTGCGTACGTGTGTGTGTGTGTGTGTGTGTGTGCGTGTGTGTGTGTGTGTCTGACAAGTACAAACCCAGCCACCCCTTTCCATCAGAATAGACCAGCCATCTGAAGGCAGCCAACAGCATCCACACCGCCTGTCCAGTTTTAACTCACACACTGTCTTGCTGTCTCTCCCTCAGAACCACACACACACGCTGACAAACACACACTCACAGAGCCGTCAGATAGTCCAGTCCCTGGTAGTTGGGGGGTGTGAAGTCTCATTATGAATAAACCATAAACGAGGTGCTGGAGCTGCACCTTGACTTTAGACACTTCACTACAAGTTTTTAAAGAGTGAACTTTTTCTGCAACTTTTTTTGTGATCCACACGACATCGCCATGAATCATTCTCTTTAATACAGACCAGACATTAGGAACACAGAGACACGGCGTCACTCAGCTGCTCAGTCAGTCAGCTGGTCAGTTAGCCACGAACAGTCAATACATGCACGTTTTCCTAATCCACATAGCAGTCAGTTGGTCTGTCTGTGTGTCTGTCTGTCAGTCAGTCGTCTTGTTAGATATTCCGTATGAGGGAACATGCACCCAGTCAGTCAGTAACCCAGTTTTTGGCTTGGTGTACGTAAACATCATAACTGGGTTATGATTATGAGAAACCCAGATAACTCATTCAAAATAAGTCACACTGGCAAGGAAGCATCTTCTTGCTTTTGCTTCCTGCCTCCTGTGTTACTACTTTAATATTATTACTACTGAGAGAAACATTTATCTATCCTCTGTAGAGACAAGGGGTGGACAGTGAGGATGAATTTTGTATCATAGGATAGATAATTTTAATTACAGAATAATATTCTGTATTTCATGATAGTAAATTCTTGGGATATGTCACAAACCAAAGTACTTCATCACACTGATGCAAAAATCATATTAAAAAAACCTAATGCTGCCATAAACGACTCTTGCTCAGTGATTAGCAGCTTTACCCACAATGGCTCATACTCCCAAAAACCTTAAGGGTACAGCCACAGAGGTATAAACACTATAACAAAACACTGGGATCACAATGTCTGCACATTTTTTATTAATGTAAGTTAAAACATCACTACAAGTGGGATGAAAAGCCCACTGTCAGAGGGGTGTTCAGGATGTTATAATCTTTCAGATGGGGATAACACACACACACACACACACACACACACACACACACACACACACACACACACACACACACACACACACACA
>JBBMJY010000006.1:1325885-1347209 GCA_037833715.1 Toxotes lorentzi
ATTCGCTTGGTGTGGGTAAAATGCAGAGAGTAATTTCCCCAGGAGGGATCAATAAAGTAATGGAAAAAAAAAAAAAAGTTTGATTAGCGTGGTCTCATGATGTTTTGAGAGAGAACAAAAAGGTTTCAAATGAAAATAACATGATGGGTTCACACAACTGACAGAAATACTTTTTCCAGCCTACAATTTGTCTCCTTTACACGCTTTGCCAAAGATGAACGGGACTGAGCAAACACCTTCAACTGATTAAGTTGAACCTAACCTTAGCCAATGGTCAGCTCACATTAATATGAAGCTTCAGCAGTCTCAGTTGGACTAAACAAAGGGGTATTATTCAGCGTTTAAACTGCTACATTACAAACAAATTCTCTCTATTGTCATGCAATCATTTTGGGGTGAAGAAATATCTTCAACATCAATATATTTCATATCTTACAATTCACAGTCATTTCAGAGATTCAGCACTGGTGATTTGAAGAAATCTAAACAAATCAAAACCCCAAGACCATGTGTTTGAGTTGGGGCCATAGTTAGCTTCATTTTACAGGCATGGAGGGCAAAGATTTTCACTGCCAGATACAGCTCTTTACTGACCCCTTAGTAAAGTGGTGCAAAAACAACCACTGCAGCTGTTAATTCCTGAGGACCACAGTTTGAGTATGCTTTTGTTCCTCCATCAACCACAAGAGGCAGCAATGGGCCTGTCCAACTGTGTTTGAATACTTACTTGAACAAGAAACAGACGAGAGACGAGTTCAAAGATTTAAACTCAAACTGTATATTTCATTTTTGTAAGATTAAAGACTTCAAGAATTACAACTTAGTGCTTGGTTTGGTGATTGTACATTGCGTTTAACTTCCCCACCTCTGATTAAGAGCTGTGAACAGATGCTTCACTAAACTTTTCAACAGGATGCATCCAGATCTAACCAATATATCTATGCAAAAACACTGTTTATCCGTAGAAAGCATGATAATACTTTAAGCTCATACAGTTACTATCTTAGAAAAGTAAAAGAAGATTTTCTGTTTCCACCTCCGCCCTTTTAACCTATTATATTCTTTGGGAATATGGAGTTGTGTCTAAACCATAGACTGACTGTATCACTAATTAATTTTGGCACATCAGAGCAAACAAAGAAAAACAACTCCACACTGAAAAACACTATCGCCTGCTTCAAAGTAATATCAAGAAGGTGTAGAAGTCTCATTTGTGTAGTGCTGCTTTTCACCTGAAGGTATTTTCTGCTAAAGTCTGCAGCACTAATACAGGTTTGACGTATCACTGGATGCACCTCAGAAATGACCACTGTTGATTCAATTATCCAGAAGAAATCGTGTTTAATATGTGGGGGAAATTACATTAAAACTTTTTTTAATGACACTGTAAAATATCACCTAGAAAGTTACGAAGCAGAGCATTAAACAAGTGAATTCACCTATTTGATGTTACTGAGCACTTTTCTCTTTCTCAGAGAGAAAGAGAAAAGTGCCTCATTGTTTTTAGCACTGAATGTTCACGCAGACCATTATTTCATTAAAGCATCAGTGCACACAGGCAGCCAAAGACAGTTGTAATGGTAATGGTAACTGGTAATTTATATTCATTGACTTTTTATGATATGCTTCTGCTTTGACCAACGTCACTGACTGTTCACTACAGCATTTATTTGAATAAATGGCTTTATTTCATGCAAGTAGAAATACTGCATGTGATTTGAATCCTCTCTGCCTCTGACTCTGTGTTTAGGATCAGTGGTGGTGGTTTGATAGGGTGGTGAATGAGCATCATTTTACATCAGAATAACACAGTCATACAAACAAATTCCCCTATAATCATTGTCATTTTACTAAATATACGGTCAGAACGTATTTCAGACGCAGATTCCTATGGAATACTGATTCCTATGAAATACTGATAAAAGTGTAATATCTAACAGATTGAACTATCAGCACAGACAAGTCTAAATCTGCACAATGTTCAGAATAGTCTAACACCACATTTCTATATAAGAGGCAAATAGCCTTGGCTTCTCCCATTAAGTGCATGCTAAGTCATACACAGATCCACCTCCATGTACAGAAGTCAAGCTTCAATATCGTGTGTATGGATGTGTTAGTGGATGTGTTAATCTTTGGATGGTCTAAAGCTTTTAGCTGCCCAACAGCATTGTACTCATCTCTATTGATTGGAAATCAAACCATAAGCAAATGCTGTAGATGTGTTGTCCCAGTAAAAAGCCTCCCACAGCACATGAATGCACAGCACTGTGTGCCAGCTTAGGACCTGGAACAGACTATTGAATCCAAATGTAAAGTTGCAAGACGTGGCTGCATGGCATTCTGGTCTACTGAGGTACCTGGTTGGAGAATTAAATACCTCAGCCTTTTCTAGTACAGACCACAACCAGTCTTACAGAGTATGATTATTGATTATTGGCATTAACGTGGACTTAATTCTAAGTACATTTGCTTTGGCTCTGTTCTTAACCTTAGACACATTTCTATTGGTGAAATAATCATTTGTAAAGTCCTGACAGCCAAAGCATAAACTGCCCATCCATTTCAATGCTTTCAGACCTTACAAACAAACTACATTTCACAATTACTGAGCCCACTGTGCTCCAGGGAACACTCAGGGCTTTAGAAATGTTTTTTATACCCTTGCCCTGATCTATGCTTATCACAGTTTTATCACAGAGTGAGGTGTAGGACCTTTAATACATGAGTGTGTGTCTCTCTAAACTATGTCCAGTCAATTCAATTTGCCACAGCTGGACTCCAATTAAGTTCCAGACACATCTCAGGGATAATTAAAGCAAACAGCAAAAGTTTTGAAAACCTCCAAAAATGAGAGATTTCAGTTTCTAATTTCAGTTTCTAATTTACTGAGTGTAGATTGATGGGCGAAATGGCAGTAACTGTTTGCCAACATCATCACACAATACATAACCACTTATATGTACTATGCTGTACCATGTCAAACGCAGATTGTTGCACTGCCCCCAAGTGGCCAGAAAAATCAGTCACTATTTATGAAATGTGTTGAAAAGTCTCTGAAGTCTGCCTCTTCCTGGTATTTCAAGCTGCCAGTCAAAACGCCGCTGACGATCCAAGTGGCCAAAAAAAAAAAAAAAAAATCAATACATGCAGCTTTAAAACTCTGTTAGATCCTAACTTCAAAGCTTCAAATCAGCTGTATTACCAAGCATTTATCGGTGAGATGATTACTCAAGTCATTCAAATGCAGCTTTTAGACATACGGTAGCTTTGAAAACACATCTCCTTCATTTAGATATTGCTAGAGAAAACGTACTGTTCAACAAAACCACATCACCATGGCACTGTGAGTTCAGCCCACGTTTTGAGGTCACTCAGTGTTTTTAGGAAATCAATGAACTCGTTCATGGGGTTGCTCACAGTGTGTCAGTGGGGTTAGTGACTGGATCAGTCAACTGCCACTTACATCTCGTTTCAAGGCAGCTACTGGGATGGTCATTAAGATGGGTTTGAATGTGGTTTTATTTAGCACTGTTTGTAATTAGTGGCTCTACCCAAAGCACACAGCATGACACTATTAGCATCATCTTAAAAACCTGCAGACCGTCCATTTCCCTGCCTGTCCCCTCGGGTGCAAACATGCAACGGGTGTGTGGGGGTGGGGCTGTACATGCAAAAGCTCTCAACCGTGTGTGTCTATATAATGTCCTACATATATGGTATTTAGCGTAGTACTTTGGACAATACAGGATGAATGGATATTAAGATCTTTATAGCACGCAAACTAAATGACATCCAGGCTTTGATGTGAATGGGACATGAGCATTTGATCTAAAGTCAGCTTTTAGTGGAATGTAATGGTTCACAGGAACTGACAAACAGAGGTGAGTAGAGTAGCCAAAAACTGTACTCAAGTAAAAGTACTGTTACTTCAGAATAATATTACTCAAGTAAAAGTTAAAAGTAGTCATCCAAATAATTACCTGAGTAAGAGTAAAAAAGTACTTGGTGAAAAAACTACTCAAGTACTGAGTAACTATTGAGTAACATCTGATTTATTTATGGAGCATTCAATCAGACAAAATTACAGAGAGTAGAGAGAGTTTATCTCATCAATAAAACAATAATAAAAAAAAAGTAGATAATAAATAATAAAATACCTTAAAATAAAATAAATTCAAGTACCTCAATAAAAATAAAATCAATGAAATAATGAACGAATGCTGAAATGTCCGTTTGTTTTGGGAGACACAGAAGACACCGCATACTGTAACTGCAGTTTTGCACTGTTTGTAAACTAAACATGCTTTCAATATGAGGCCAGAGGTGTTCCTCCTTGTCCTCGTCTGCATTGCCGACCATTGATTCTGCCATTTTTTAGCTATCAAAAGACAGTGGATATTGACCGCAGTAGCCACAAAACTAACCCGTCCGCCGCTGAGATTGAGTATGGTCATGTGACGAGGCTGCACAATGGGCTAGGGCTACGTTTCACTGGTTAAACACAGTCACGCAGTAGATCCTTGATCTAAGTCTCTCTCTGACAAAATAAAAGAGATACTGGATAGCTTAAAGCTTTATCCAGTATCTCTGATAAAAGTAACGAGCTCAGTATAGCTTTATGTAGCAGAGTAAGAGTACTGTTTCTTCTTTATAAATCTACTCAAGTAAAAGTAAAAAGTATATTGATTTAAAACTACTCCTAGAAGTATTTTATTTTCAAAAACTTACTCAAGTAAATGTAACGGAGTAAATGTGACTCGTTACTACCCACCTCTGCTGACAAAGCACACAACGGGACATGCACGTTGTGGGTCATGTAATCCCTGCCCCTTATGCTTGACCCCAACACACACACACATATATATACAAACGCACTCACTGGGTGACCCATTTCCAGCAATTACAAAGTCCCAACCAGCCTAATCCCCCATGCAACCTGAGCTGCTTTAATCTTAACAAAGGGGAGATAATAGATGTTGAAATGTGTGTGTGTGTGTGTGATTTGAATAGTTTTGCTATCCATCCAAGACCCAGTTCACATTTTACACTTTTGAGTAGAGTAGACTCATTAAGTCTCACTATATATATTTTGAGTTTTATGTAAACAGCAAGGTCCTCACCATGATATATTTCAGTTTTTCTGTGTGTGTGTGTGTGTGTGTGTGTGTGTTTGTGAGAGCACTGATGACTGCTGCCATGTGCATCAACAACAATTAGTGATGGATAGTGTTGTTGCTACCAGATGGTACTTTAGGATTTACAGTATTACGTAACAGCAGAGGGTTGGGGGGTCAGCAGGACTGAAGAAGATAAGAGACCTGCCACATCATGAGCAGCTTTTATCACACACCAGCAGAAGACCCAAAACACAGTGGGGGACAGTCTCAAAATCACTGACCTGAAACCCTGTGAGATGATGTCACAGCGTATTCCTCTGGTGGGGTGGAGAGCACTTTCTCTTTCTCATCTCAAAGAGGAACTTTAGGATCTTGCTAGGGCTGCAACTAATTAATCAATCAATTATTTTTTTTCATTAATCAATAAAAAAATACTATATATAGGACACGACCTTTGTGTCCTGAGTGGCATCTTCAGGTAGCTTGCTTCACCCAAACAACAGTCTAATGAAACAAAGACGAGCACCAGGAAGGTTACTCTAACATGTTCTCAGACCAGTGGTCACACCGACACCAGAATTAAACTAAACAAACCAGATGAAGTCTACCTCAAAAAGTGGGGATCTGCATGAACTCCATCTTGTATGTAAATTCTTCTAGATCCTGGAAACCTTAAGACACATTCAAGGATCCCTTGATTTTTTCAGATTTGTGAAGATGTGCACTGAACAGGACACCTTACAGCGTAAAAATAATCTTGCCACAGTTCTCATGATCGCACACACTTTCTGTACTTTGGTTTCTTCTTTCTGATCAATATCATACAAACTGTGTGCACCATCCAATTTAACAGACCCCTGCTATTCTGAAACAGAAGCAGCGACACCAGAGTTTTTTTCTTTCCAATTTTACCACAAATTCTTCTCCTCATCTGTCCTTCATGAAGGACGTGAGTTTGACAGGCAACAACAAACACAGGAGTAATGTTTTCAGAAGGATTCTCCTGATCACTATCATACAGTCCAGACTATAAGTATATACATGTGAAGACAAAATCATCCTTTGCAGTCAGTGACAGTCTGAAGAATACGATCCACATCAGCAGACCCTCTGTATGTCCCCTGGTGATGCTCTCACAGACCTTCACTGGAGCCTCCTTCAGCTCTGGGTCTCTGGGTCATCATTCTGGTCTTCATCAGGTGGAGTGAAGCTCAGTCAGGTAAGATCAGGTGACTGACTCAGCCAGTTAAAGATATTTCACCTCTTCACCCTGAAAAGCCCTTTGGCTGCTTTTACCATTCAGTGAGTTCAGGATTGTTGAAACAATGATGAAATCTCATCCAATGAGTTTGGATGAATTAGACTGAGTCTGATCACATAATGCTCCTGTGAACCTCTGTGGACCTCATCCCACTGCCTCTGTCAGCACTCAAATCATTAATGTCAGAGAGCCTGTTACATCGGCAGCCATATGTGTCAGAGCCATAACAGAACCAGGTGGTGGTTTTGGGTCATGGGCTGTTCTTTTTCTTCTCCACACTTTCCATCATTTTGATGGAGGATGATTTTCTTTCATTGGTCCATAGAACTTTGTCCCAGGACTCTACTGGTTTCTCTTCGTATGTGTTTGTGAACGGTCTTTCTGTTTTTGAGGTGGTTTGGATCTTATGGTGAATCCTCTGAGGTTTTGGTCATGACATCTTGTCTTGATTGAAGACAAGGAAACATGTATGTCTACATCCTGGAGAGTGCCCTTGACTTGCTGTGCAGTCATAAAGGGTTTACTTCACAATGCAAGCAATCTTCTGCTCATTCACAGGACTTGTTCTCCTCAGTCGACCAGCTCATTTGCCATTTCCTACTTTTCATGTGCATCTGTACTCATACTAAAGATGCATCATCATCTTTTTTACACATATTCCTCTTCAGACAGCTCCACATCAGTGTAAATGGCACCTCTCAACCAACCCTGAGCCACGTGTGAGCCTCTTTGGTGCATGAATTAACACTGAAACAACACAGCAGCCAGTTACCTTTAAGTCCCCAAACTTTGGGCACTATGTGTTGAAAGCTTTAACTCACACGCAGTTCTTTCCATATTGATGTAAAGCTACTCAAATTAAAGCTGAGACTTGGCACTTTATTGTAGAATCATTACTTTATTTCAAACTGAATGTGCTGAGTCAGAGAGCCTGGAGTACAAATGATGTGTAACTGTCCAAATACTTAGAGTCTGGACAGTATTTTGTCCTTGCCATTCATATTGTCTTTTCCAGTTACACTTCACATGCTCTGCTGTTGTAACTATTGGTTATGTTTACATAATGTTTATATAACCCCTATTCTTACTTGTATCTTACGTTTCCCTTGCTTTAGGCCCACACCAGTGGTAATAGCTGCAGCAGGAGTCTCTTGCAGCGATCATTAAAGACATACTTGCTGATCTTGTTACAGTGACAGCAAATACATTTTTAAAATTTCCTTCCAGCTCACTGTTAAGTTTAGCCGGAGATGGAGGGGGCACTATAGGACACAATGACAAACACACAAGGAACAAAGATTCTTTCTTTAAAGAAAGCAAATAGAAAACTAACAATTACTTCTCAAGGTGGCTCCAGGCAAACTCAACTCTGTGCTCAAAAGGCTTTGGTCTCACTTTATCTGCCGTGTTCTGAAGGACTGCATTTTCTTCTTGTGTGTGACTTGTGTTTACGAGGGTCTGTAGCAGTGCCCTGTTTGCAGTTCCATCATTCACAAGGACATTTTATCATGAGAACCACTGTTTTATGGCTGCCACCGAGTTGGGAAACAGCAGGAACACACATACACAGAGACAATGCCTTTGTCACTCTCCCGTGGAATGTAGCAGGCCATTACTATGCAAATGAGCAAACATCAACCCTTGTAGACTAATGCGTGTGTTTACATGAGTGTGTGAGGAGCAAAGTCATGGTTAAGAGAGGAAAAACATACAAAGAGGACAAGGCTTGTTTTAAAGAAAGCCTCCAGCTGAGATGAACATCTAATTTATGGTCCAGTCGTCCACTTTCATTTCCGTACTTTAGCAGGAATGCACAGTTGTTCCACCCCAGGTTTTTTCCTCAACATCACGTCCTTCTCACTGCAGAGATCAGTTTAGAGGTCTAGTGAGAAAAATCGACTTGTTCCAGAAATCCCAATCAAATATTCATATTCAGCCAGGCCACTGGTTTCTATGCCACGTCCAAAAATGACCGGCTGAATAAGCACTCTGGTGACCAGTCAGGCTCAGAACCAGCTGATAAAGATGGGGGACTAACTAAACTGTAAATACTGATCACTGACATATGCAATAAGACTAATGCTAGTTCATGCAACAGTCCTGCAGTGAAGTCTGACTTCAATTGTATCACGTACAGAAATGTATCCTCAGTATACACTTCTCTAATACTGGCACATACACTGGCAACTATACATCTTTTCTTTGGAGAGGCGTTTACAATATGAGCCAAAAACCTTAGCGTTCATTTCCTGCTTTAGCTTGAAAATTATGGACAAACTATTTCCCAAATAAAAGCTTGTAGACTCATTTCCAAACCTGAAGTGCAACGCACACTTACTGAGTGGCATAGCTTCACGTCATGTGACATACAAACAGATGAACGAGTCAAGGTACAGCAGTCAGGAGACGCGCTTCCAGGCAGTGATATGAGATAACATTGCTATCTTTCTGGAGAGTTAATATTATGTTAGCACTGTGGTGCATCCTGATTTGAAGACACCTATGCACGTGTGTTGTCACACCTGCCAAACACCAGTGTGTTGTCCTGAATTTTCACACATCCAGCAGAGGATGAAATAACATCACAAGAAAAATGCAGTAAACATCTGGTTATGGGACTGAGAACAGCTAACAGTCCGTTTTTCTCTCACTGTTTCTTCTATTAGGACAGCATTTCATGGCTGCTCTTGTCATTCACATATTTCAGAATGGATCTGTATGAAGTGCTCCCTGTCTACCAATTGCAATGTGAACCCCACCTGTCACCTGATCCATGGTGGGGTAGCCTGCTGCAAACCTGCACATGACTAATGGATACAGAAAATGGATGGATTGAGGATCAGGAAGTGAAGCAGTTCACTGCCTTGGAAGTGGGTGGTTGCTAAAAGAGAACATTACTGTACAGTACATTATCTAACTGAGAGGTACAGTATATATTTTGTACAAGGCCACGGCCAGGTGTGGAGTACTTGAGTACGTGGCTTTCTGTGGTCGTCTATTGTCCTCAGGGATTAAAGCCTTGTTATTAACTTAGCCTGACTCCATGTTTCACAAAACCACCAGACAGTGAAAGTCTGATTCAAACATGGCCACTGTTATTAACAATATCTGTTTAAGGGGTAATTAACATATTACTGACATATACGTAGTACATGTGTAATATTTTCTATTTAAAGAATGACACAGAGGAATACACTGAAGATAAAAACTGGGCCAGAAAACATGTAAAAAAAACACTGACAGCCCATCTAAAGCATGGCAATAAAAGCTCTCTTTGAAATACAGCCTCTTTTATTATACTGTTTCATTACAGCAGCATGTCCTGTCCAATCCAATCCAATGAAAGTGAACCATAATCAAAAGGAGTAAAAGTGAACAACTTAACCTCCGTCTTTGTACTCTTTTACCATCCAGCTGTTCTCCGCAGACCCCCTAAAGGCCAAACTGGGAAATACAATTAACAGCAGCAGTGATTGGTCAGTGACAGAGATTATTAACTATTCTGCTTGAAACTGCTTTTCACCAACACGTATGCTTCGTCTCGTTTGCCCCTGCCTCTCCTTTCACCTCCAATTCAAGCAGACAAAGCCTGCTGATGAGGAACACTTCATACCAAACAAATAAGACTGCCACACAGAGGGAGAGTGTTTCCAAGTGTGTTTGCTTTTGTGCTTTTTACAGCCTGTGAAACAAAATGTCAGCAAATATGGGTCAAGAGGCTAAACATTGTTCTCATTCAGTCATCTCCTACATGTTAAGTATGTTGTCTTTTTCAGCCTCACACAGTCCAGAAGCTATCCTGGGAGTTCTGTAAAGTTCTCACACCTCCCAGTTTTACTGGGTGGTCTTCAGTCTCCATATACTGTAAAAACTACTTTGATGGAAGTAGAGACAGGGGACGGGCAGGGACAACAGCCTAACCCCAGATAATGCAAGGCTCTGCTGAAGAACAAAAACAAAACATGATGAGAGAATTTTTTAAAAATTTGTTTTACAGATTTTCTGTGTGTTCCTCCATCAGGTTGTGATGCTTGTTATACCTCTAACAGCTGCAGTGTGAATTTAAAATGTGAGGGTGTTGACAGTGACTTATCACATAAACACAACAAGATTTTAAAGGAATACACCACAGAAAATTGATCGTTTGAGTTATAAATAATAACCACTTGACAACCTGAAACGTGATTGTGAGAGTTTGATCCCTCTGTGAAGGATAGCAGCTGTAGTCAGCTTGGAGTTAAAACAGATTTGAAAACTTAAAGGACACTTCTGCAGCATGATCTTTATTCTTCCATATATTAGGCATGTTCCAAACAAGCGATCCACACCACTTCTAAATATACTGCCTCTGTGTTGTGCTATTGCCTCATTATAGCTCTGAAGCTCTACTGGGAGTAGTGTATTTACTGCTTTATTGATTAAGTGGCTATTGTTTTGAACCTACTGAACATACTGATCAGAGATGTACTGAAGGAGAGGTTTCACCTTTCACCTCCCAAGCCTACAAGTGGCAAGTTTCTGATACTCAAGAAATAGATTTTTGGTAGCACGTTCATTTAAAGTTCACCTAATCAATATTTTTATAATAACGAGAAATAAATGACTCTGTGTCAGAGAGGCCATAGAAAACCCACACAGACTTATCAGCAACTCTGCATGAAGGAGTCTTTTAGCATCTTTTATTATTTGGCTTTCCATCCTTCTAACTTCATTACCATCAGAATCATTTCTAGAAGCCGTAGGTAGCTGTCTTCAGTGAAAAGGCTCTGGTAAACCCACAGTACACGGCCTACTCAGCACTAACCGCAGACAGAAACAGTTAGCAGCTAGCTGGTGAACACGGTGAACAGCTTAAAAGCCAGATATTTTGCCTCAGGAATGAAAAGGTACCAAACCAAAGCTAAAAAGAGTGGCTTTTTCCCATGAGGTCAATAAAATAAAATAAAATAAAATAAAATAAAATAAAATAAAATAAAATAAATATACAAAAAGTAATGCAGCTCTAAGTAATACCTTCAATAGCTGTGCTACTCTGCCACTGAAACATAGCAACTGTTTCAACAGTGTGCACCACACTGCAGTTACAGAACAGGCCTTAAAATCGCGGTTTTGAAGCCAGTTGTGACAGTTTTCCAGTTATTTTCAGAGGTTTGGTGGCAGCATGTGATAAAGGCAGTGGCCCTCCAAGCTTAAAATGTCTCCACTTCAGTAGTGTGGTGTATTGTGTCAGTGTGAAAATAGCACCGTGAAGCAGGGACTACCCTGCCAAAGCTCCTGAGTGAGATTATATATTGTGCTCTCATCATGTAGCAGTATTCCCCCCTTTCACTGCTAATTTTCTCTGGTGCATTTTCATGCTCAACAGAGTTCTCCTCGGTGTTGCTTCAGGTAACTTATCAGACACTAATTAGAAAACCTGCAATTCGCTAGCAGCATTAAAGCAAGCCTCTCATCCGATTTCAGTCAAAACGGTGAAGCCGTCTCAAGAAATTCACCATGCTTCTGCATCTCGTCATTCTTTATGACCCTGGCTTTGATGCACAGTGATCTCATGTATTTCTGAACACAACACACTGGGCATAGAGAGCTGTAATTGGAGGAGCTGTCAAGCCAGTTGAGAGGAAGGCTGACACTGTCTTTAAACAACAATTTAGCATCTCTCTTCCAAACAGATGCAGCTGAACACCTGTCAGAGGAAAACTGTTCATCTGATGTGAATGCTTTCTGCAGTGTGTTAAAAGCTACTGCTATTCATACACACACCAATTTGGTGTCTGCTGTTGCCCGGCGTTATGGACAGGAAGGAGATTGCTAGCTGTTATGGTTGTCTTATTTCACAACCATGCGCACCGTGTTAAAACATTCCTCCGGTCTGTGCTTCCCATTCAATTATACACACTTGGTGGTAAGAGAGGTGAGCAGGTTAGAAAAACAGACCTAGGCACTGTTTGAATCAGCACATTGTCTGGGAAAATGTGGACAGGAAAATGTGCTTTCAATGGAAAAATGATGATCAAAAGGACTAACACACACACACACACCTTTACTACAGCCACACTTCTGCTACTTAATCCACTTAATGTACCTGACCATGCACCTGAACCGAATCAGTGTTATCACCTTCCACACGTGCCCCCACCCCCCCACACACACATACAGAGCACAAAGACCATTGTCAGGGCAGTTGTCGGTCGTCAACGTAAATTAGCACACAGTGCAGTTTCCGGGCTTCATTAGCATCCAGAGCTTCTATAATTAAATGTGTGTGAGTGGCTCCTCTGTCAGACGACATCACATACTCAGTGTTTTAATACTCATTGCTTTAATAAGACTATCCATTACAACTGATATCTGATAACATTTGCACCAACAGCATTTCTCTGTTATTTGCCCTGACAGTAGCTCTGTAGAGTGAACTCCCGAATGACTTTGCATACAGTAAGTGATCATGGGCTGTTGGCAGTTTTCCAAGCAACTTAACTTTGCTGTAATTCGCTGTTTACAGTTTATACTTGGAGGCTTGTGGGAAGAAGCTCTCGCAGTCAAAGGCTGAATGTTAAGTCTGCTCCTTCAATATTGCAAATAAGCCTGGCAGGTTCAGTCATTCTCACTTTTCCAATGAATATGCTAAATATGGCTAGATGAAGCTGCTCTGTGACCCTGGGCAGAAATTAGCCTCTTGCCCTCCACTGCAATGTCTGTGTACCCTGTCAATGTATAAGAGGCCAAGAAAAAAAATTGCAGAGTATAAACTAAAATCATAAAGATCCCCTCCACAAAACAGGGCCACAATAATGCAGAGCCTGTCTTACCTGACAATGTACTTAAACAGTTAAAAAAACGTAATTACATTTGCAATTTATCAAGTAACTGCTTCAGCTGGCCACTGGTGAACCTGGATGTTTCTAGCCCTCATGGGTCTGGAGTCTCAGCGCTGTAGCCTGCTTTCCCTAGTTGGTTATCCAGTCCTGATGCTCAGTCGCTGCCATGAGTATCTCCCCTGTGATATCTCACATTGTTCATGTTTTACCACACACTGTTTCATTCAATACAAGGGTCTCATGATGTCAAAACAGTTGGTTTTAATTTAATATGTAACACCATCAAAAGTGGTTTGTGTGTGTGTGTTAAACACAGAGAAAATAATTAAATAATTTAGAAAAACTGTAGCTGTATTTTGGTTACCCACCAATATCCTCTGCCATTTTATCTCTATCTATAACCGCTCCTCAATTTTAGATGTTGCTGCTTCACTTAAAACAGGATGCCATCATTACAACATCTTTAAGGATGAAAGAATTCAAGATTGAAAGAACACTGTGTTCAAGGGCTGAAAGAAAGTTGAAAATACAAAGCTTCTGGTGATAACCAGCTAATGAAAGTCATATTAGGATATCATATGTAGATTGAAGATGTAGGCCCAAATATGCCTCTCAACTCTTCTTAAGAAGCCAGAATAACCCCAGTGTTCAGTGCTTATCAGTCACACTGGGAAACCCTCTGCTCCTGGGGCCTCTGTTTTCTGGACAGTTGACTGCTGATAAAACTAAGGTCCTCCCATCCCTGCACTTTCACATCCTGTCCTCATACTGATCACTTTGGGCTGATCAGTAAAAGTATACTGACATCCAACTTTTTTTAATTTTTATTTTTTTTTACGTCATACCAACATATTTTCTCCTCCTGCCAGTGTTCAGCCTCTTATACAGTATATATTAAATTACAGATGATTAACTGGACATATCTTCTCTATCCTCTTCCTCACCTTTAGCAATTTGAACAATAATGGAAAAAAAAAACAGTTCAACTGTTCAATATAGAAACCGATTTTTTTAATTTCCCGTCTTAAGAGTGATCATGTAAAAACATGTTGGAATATGCATACATTTATACAAGACCTGCTCCTGGTTTCCTTGTAGCTCCTGTTACTAGCAGTAGCATCAGGAACATGGCTGCTGCTATCAGCCTTGCTCCAAAGCAGGAACATCCGTAAGAATGAGAATGGAAACCCGAACTCAGTGTTATGATCAAGGCAGAGTAAAACATCTGGTCGTATTAATAGATAGGTGCCAACTGAATGTCGGTTTTGAACCCTCTCAAATCCTGGAGCCATCTCCACTGAGGTTTGTCTGAGGTTTTCTCTTAGCCTTATTGCCTCCTCCAACAACAGGGCTCTTTTTCTTCTCACAGTTACTTCAGTTGTTCCACTGTCCGCCATTTCCACTACCTGGGGAAAGTTACCAATCGTCTTCCTGTTTTGGTTGCGCAATGGCAGATGCACTTCCTCTGTGTCGTAAATCGAGCCTTGATTATCCCAGAAGATTTTGTACGCGGTGGCAGATAGAACTGCATAGTGAAAGTGAGGCTTATCATTGATGTCATTATTCTATAGCCATTACACTGTGTAATCAACATTTACTTCATAATGGTAGGTCTAAGCAAAAAACTTGTCTATTGCCACTTTAAGAAATGAGCTGACAGCAGAGACCCAACTGGACCTGTTAGGTCAACTTAATAAACTGTTCTCTGTGCACAACTAAGAGAAATAAAGAGGAATCCATGTTTCCAGCCAAAGTGAAGCTGCCCTCAGTCAGCTTAATAAACACATTAGGCCTGCTTCCAAGCCCTAATTTGGAATGACACACTAAAATACTTGTTCATTCAGGCTTTTCTGGTCATCTCAGGAGCATTGCTATACTTAGATTCATCCTGAGTTTCAGCAATACAGAGGATTACGTGCTTTTATCTCTTCTTGCCTTAACTGCTGCAGTGCCCTGTTTGTTTGCCTTAACCAAAAAGAGAACGCCTCCAGTGTGGTGAGAGTGCTGAAGCAAGGCTTTTACCTACAACAAAAAGAAGGGCCAAATATCTCCCTCTCTTCCCTGATGGCTTCCCTGATTTTTGCAGTGATTATGTGCAAATGTTTTCCTGGCCTGGCTCCGGGGTTATCTCGCTGAACTTTTGACTGCTTAACGGACTACATACTGCATGACTGACCTGACTGTGACTGTGTCCAGGCTAAAGACTAAAGGTGACTGAGCTTTTGCCATCATAGCTCTGCGGCTTCAGAGCAGCCCGCCTCAAAAACAGAGACTGGCAGAGTCGGTATCTTCTTCTGTAAAGATCTTTCTCAGGCTTACTTTTCCTTAAGACCTTGAAGTAATCTATATGTTTGTGTTTACTCTTTTGTTATTTGAGTTACCTTGTGAGCTACTTTATTTTGTCTTCCTACTCTTTTTTCATTTGTTATTTTTATCGCTGCTCCCCTTCATCCTGCATTCACTGTCTTGCTCTTTTCTCTTTGTAAGGCAATAAAAATGTCGCCTCTCACAGTCTTCCGAATGGAATCCTGATGTGGGCAAAAGCACCGGAAAATACAAGTGGACCCTGAGCCAAACCATTTCCAGGGTCAGAAGAGAACTTCTTTCCTCACAAAAAAACAAACCAGTACTTTTTAGTGCTTTAGAATCTACTCCTTTTGACTATTTGCTTTACTAGTTTATGTCATGTGTTTTCCAAAAAAATTTTCAGCGTTTGGGTTTTTATATGAATTCTGCTGTTTTTATCGTGCGCTAATGTTATTTTTTGCATCTTGCTGAGCTGTAAACAATAAAATGCGCACCTGCTGATCAAGTGTTAATCTCAGGCCACACCCAATGAAGATGTGCCAAATTTGAGGAGTTTGATGGAGCTGTTTATTAATTTTTCCACATTCACGTAGCCTGGGGTAAGTGCACTAAAGCTCATTCTGCTGTGAGAGTTTACAACAGCATTTATGTCCCCATATATGTTCACTAATGACACGTTATGATTAACTTTGGATTATAGACAGTTATGGTTCGAGTCTGGACCACCCTGGGATTTGTATCCAGCATAGAAAGCAGTGCTGCCTCAGAGGATAAGCTTTGGGAAACAAAGTCCCCTATTGTTGTTTTGAGAGTTGCCCATTATGAAAAAAAATACATCCTGGTACAGGCAGGCACTGTGGCAAGCTTTCTTAGCCACTTTCCAAAGTGTCACTGCCACCCAAGTACTTTTATTCGACTACACAGACCACTTGCACTGACTGCATGTCGACACAATTAGCAGGAAAAATAATCTATTAATATTCCTGCTTTTTGGCAAGAACATCTTGAATAATAATGAGGCTCTTTACAAATTGGCAGAGTCTTCTAGTAAATATAGCATATTTGCTACACAGTAGATCATTTCAATTTCATTCAAATTGGAAACGTAAGTTCACCTGCTGCCTGAAAAATGTGAGTTTTATGAGCTTTGAAAATGTAAAACTAAGTTAAGCTAACTGAACTTGAGAAAAAAGTTAACTAAACTGAAGATGTTAAGTTGAATCAGACTGTTTAGTCACAGTCATTACAGACAATTTTGCTCTCTTTCTATAGTTCTTAGTTTTAAAAAGTCTGCTCTTCATTTGACATGAAAAATTTATAGCTCAACTGTTGAAACCTTTTCTTTGTAACCAGAGTCAGTACAAAGACAACATCTAAGTCTACACTCAGTGACTTTGTTCAATTATTAGTGTATGAGGGAAGGAACAGAAATCAATACTACTACAATACACGGTTAGCATTGTTTTCATTATTATGTAACGAAACAACAATGACTTAATTTAATATGTATTAACGACACACAGCAAGTTTACATTGTGAATGGGTTCTTCGCACTACAAAAAAGGAGATGATGCATGCTGGGAAGTCTGTTATATGCTAGTTTCTTTAAAAACTTATTTTAAAGAGCTGAGTGAACTCTCAGCAGTTCATTAACTCAACTCATCATTCCAAGTTAAAAGACCTCAAGCAGAACAACTCATGTTTATAAGATCTAAAGTGGTCTGAAAAACTTAATGGGAAAAGATTAGTTGACTCCACTGTACTACTGTACTATGCTTTATGTTTTACGGTGTATCCACCAAAGAAAAAAAAATTAAATTTAACTATAATTTATATATATAATATATATATTCATAGAACAAATTCGCACTGTGACCTGCTGCCTGACAAAGCATACAGGTTGAAGAATAACACAAGCTGAAAAGAAAACACACTGCTCCTTGGACTGGATGCATACTTAATTTCTGAGTCTTTAGTCAGGCTTAGTAAGTAACAGTAAACTGATTAGGTGCTGACCAGCCAGCAGCCCACTTTTGGCTCCTGGCCTTTGAAAAATGCTAAATGATGGGCTGTTAGGTTGCATGCAGGTCATCTGAGTCAGTGAAGAATGTCTAATGTGAGGACTGACTCAGGCCACATACAGTAATATGGATGAAGGATGCCAGTCCTGTGTGCATATCCAAGGCAGTTCCACACTTGCGTGGATGCTGGGAAACCCCTAATTCCTATAAAGTATATAATCAGCGGATGTCAACAAAGGGGAATTACCAACCAGGGCTACAAATTCAAGCGGTCTGTTGAGGGTTCCCACAATTTAATTGAGAGTTAAATTTCACTACAATATAATTCATTATTTTACAGGATGGATATGAATTTAGCAACAAAAATCTTCCCATGTCAGATGTAAACATATCTGGTTAATTACGGTGCTTTGTTAAAAGTCAGTCAAGCCATCAAATACATTCCTGTTGTTTTGACTGAGCACTTTCAGGTGTATGAGTTTGTGAAATTAGCAACCAGACCTGCTCTATCCTGCTTTAAAAGCTTCTGACTCAAATGCACCTGAACTATTTCATCAGTATTTTTTTTTTCAGTGGAGATTTTTACTCTGACTAGAGGGCTGCTTTGACAAGATGTTCCACCATACAAAAAGTAAAAGGACAGGGTAATGAATACACATTTTGCCATGATGATGAAATTGGCCATCAAGCTATCAAATACCCATCACTGTTATTTACATATCTCTATACATGCTTTTTGCACTTCTGCTTAAATGCTAAAATGCATTTTGTTGTCTCAGTACTTGTACGCTGTGATGCGACAATAAAGCTGAATCTAATCCAAATCACAGATGTGGTCAAACAAATGTGGAAACTCAGATTTCAACCAAAACTGCTGATGTCATTCTTCAAGTTATCTCTTAACCTAATTAGGCCCCCAACTATCATGTTATTAATAATTAATAATTACAGCGGACAGGATCTGGAAAAAATTATTACCCTAAATTTATAATCAAACATTGCTACCACAGCTGCCCACATGCTGCAAACCCCACCCATCTGGCTCTCCACGCAGGTTAAATCCAACACTGAACAGCCTGATTTTGCTGCCGGTGTTTGCCCCAAACCTGCTACCACGACCGCTCAAGCTGCCCAGTCTGAGAGAAAACACATATTTAACAGCCGGGTCTAACCCAGTTCTACAGACTCTCATTACCAGCAACTACGCACTGCAACTCAACATAAGCAAATAATAATTCAGACACAAGACAAAGCAAAGAAGCAATGGCTGAATCTCCTTCCCGTTTAAACATGATGTGGGTTAAGAAAAACTGGTATGATATTTTCTCTGAGTGGTGATGCTGCAGACATGGATTTAAAATAAAAAAGAAAATCTCTTAAAAAAACTTTACATCTTTTAATTAGATACTAACGTCACGATGAAAAGACCAAGATGGAGTCACAGAGAGTGAGAGAGAGAGAGAGTTGAAAAAGACAAGAAAATCAGTCGGAGCGCATCAGCATCACTCCACTCTGCTACAGCCTCTCTGAGCCCTCTGACTCCTCTCTGCCTTTCTCTGTAGCCCACTGAAGAAACCACAGTGACTGAAGCAGGAAACTGACACATGTCATTTATGTTTCAGTGATAAAGTCATAAATATCATATCTCCAGTCACGCCACATCTACTTTTACAGATACTGTGATAATAAGCCTCAATATTACATTTCTGACGGGAGACAAATCACCAAACCCGGCAAGAGAGAAAACTGCGGCAAAAATAGAAATGCAAATATTGAAACTAAAGTTTCCTTTACGGCGTTTAGCAGGTCTTTTCTTAACCGTGAGGACTGACCTCTCCACGCCTTTTTATTTTTTATTTCGATTCAGGATACACACTACAGGTAAGTTATTCATAAATAATTCATTAATAAATATAAAACATAATAACTTCTATACAAGTTACTGTTTTGTACTCGAACAACGACAATCTGTGGACCGCGAGCTCCTAACTTCAACCTGCTGTTATAACGACTTAAGGGAATGATTTTAAGGTAAAATAAACTGGTTTACATAAATTCATACAGGCTATTGTTCCCAAAAACGTTATGAAATGCGGAGGAGTGAAGCCTAGTGTTAAATAAAGTTGCTAACTACCTTAATATCAGATTTTTTCCCCACACTTTTACCATGAAACAACCAAACTCAGTATGCGCGTGCCCTCCGTCTCCACCGTGAAGTGACCTTAATGACTGAATTAAACACACGTCTACACGAATAGCTCCTGAATGCTCATCAGTAGTCGGAGAAATATAGTGGGCAGTTTAAAAATTAAAAAATAAAAATGTAAATGAATATCCGAGCAGTAGTTTCATGTGGTCTGAACCGCTATGGTGACAGTAGAAGCGGCGCAGAGCCAGAGCCACTTACCGCCGTGTGCCGAGGATGGAGCTTTAACAAGAACAACCAACAGTGAATCCAACGGAGACTGACTACTCTGCTCTCGGAGTCTGTCCCCTCTCTCCGGTCCTCACTCTGCCGCCGCTGCCCTCTCCCTCTCTCCCCCCCCCCCCCTCTCTCTCTCTCTACCGCTCTCTCTCTCTCCCTCTCTCTCTCTCTCTACCGCTCTCTCTCTCTCTCTCTACCGCTCCCTCTCTCTCTCTCTCTCTCTCTCTCTCTTTCTCTCTCATGCAGTCCCTAACCTCACTTTATCAACCGTCCGTCCCACAGCTCCCCCCTCCGCCCCCCACCCCTCACCGCCCTCACCAAATCAACAAATTGAGGAGTTGAAATGGCTGCTGATTGGTCATTACAGCGCCATCGGCGATTAAAGGGGCACACGCACGCTCACGTGCACATAAAACGCGCACCGTGGGCTCAATCTTTATCCCATCTCCACCCAACAGACACATTTCAATCAGCCTTTTATTTTCACAGGCCAACAGACACTGACTGCTTTCTTAAAGGAGAATTCTGGGTTATTTGAAGACCTTTTGGCAACAAGAACATATGGCAGCTGGCAGATTACAGCTGCAGGTGTCTTCTAGCCTGCAGAAATGTCTTGGAGGCAGAATGGCACTCTAAAAGCGGCACAGAGTCAGGGTACTCAAAATCATTATATGGTGTTGTACTGCTTGATTATAGCGCCCCCTAATCTCCAAATGTCCTGTAAACTCACTGTTGGTATTTTGAAACTTAAAGCAGAACAAATCAATATTTAAAATTAACAATGGATTAAGGAATGTGTTACTCAAGAGATGAGACACAAACCCAAACTTATATCTATTTAGATATAGATTCAAGGTGGCAGAGAGAGCCTGGAAGTTGAAGGCTGGTCACTGGCTGGGTTCCTGAAACTCTTTGGGCCTGATAAGAAGCGAATTTGGCACAACATGTCAAAGGACAATGAGCCCTAGAGATTTCACACAGCCATGGATGAGACGTGGGTCCACCACTTCCAACCAGAGATGAAAGAACAATCGAAACATGAGGTCTGTGTGCAAAGTGATAGCCTGCGTTCTTTTTTCAGATGCAAAGGGAGTGCTGCTGGTGGACTACCTGGAAAAGGGTCACACCACTACAAGGGCCTGCTATGCTGATTTCTTGAGACAACTATGGGAGAAAACAATATCAAATAACATATCAAATAGAAGTTCACTTAAACTTACTTTAAAACACATTTCTTTTTAAACAAGATACTTATGCTGGTCATTTCACCACCCTCCGCCCATTTCATCCCAGACCAGCTCCATGGGGTTTAAGTCTGCAGACCGTGCTGGTCTTCATCAGGTGAAGCCATCGTCTGGTTCTGTTCTTC
>JBBMJY010000006.1:1357613-1374613 GCA_037833715.1 Toxotes lorentzi
CAGAGGAGAAAAAACGCTTTCTGTACAAGAAGAAAGAGCCCGGGATATCTATAAACACACCCAAACCCCCACGTACACACACACACACACACACACACACACACACACACACACACACACACACACACACACACACTTGTCAGTTCATCAGCTTAGCCTGTGACAAGTGGGCCTGCCAGTCTGCCTGTCTCTGTCAGCCTGACAAACTGTGTGTGTGTGTGTGTGTGTGGGACTGAGTGTGTCTGAGCAGCTCTCTGTGGAGCTTGCTGAGCACAGCTAATCACTGAGTGGAGCATCTTGGAGCCCTGTGATGTCCTGTGAGATCCCCAACAAACACACACGCACATACACAGTCCAGGGGAGCTTCCTGAGGCCATGGGAGAGGAAGAAGAAAGAAAACCTTTTGTGTCATGCTTCAAACCTCACTGTTTCTCCTGAGAGAAAGCAGTTTAAATACATGAGTGTTTACACTCTGATGACTGAATGATACAACAGGTCTAATTTGATGTCTAATCCTTTAAACTGCTTTTCTCAGTTCTGGGTTTGATGGAGAGTAATGTTTTTGCAGCTTTCACTTCCCACAATAATTATTGGCCCAGATGTTGAATAGTAATATATCCTTTTCTTTCCATATGTACATATGGCCTCAGATGAATTGACACCTCTCGGACACGAGGATAAGAGGTCTCTCTCTTTGATGGTGGTAAACCTCACACATTGCTCCACCCAGTTAATACCCCTTTGAATCTGCACCGCAGTGATCCATGCTAGCTCCTGGTCTGAATGGCTCAACGTGGCCTGGCTTTGTGACCTTGCACCTCACCAGGGTTTAATGAGGCTCTGACACTGCTGTGACACCAAAGAGGGAACACATGGTTCTGTGTCAGTGGGTGGGCCTGGGTGGGCCTGGACCCACCCACTTCTTGCCTCAGCCCAGCCAGTCAAATAGTTGTTTTTTTTGTTTTTTAAATAATCTGCTATTATCAAAATGACTTAATAAACAATAAAACATGGCCTTTCTCAGTTCACTTTACTCAGGTAATTGCTATTGCAGCAATGTAGATGCAGTTTCACTTCACTGTAAAGCTGCAATTATATGTATAGAACCACAAGTGCACACCAGGTACTTACTTTGTACAAATACTCTTGTGTTAAAATGAAAACATCCATTAACTTGCATTTCATGTCTGGTATTCACAGGCTACTTGATCACACTGTGCACAGCTGGAAGTGTATGTGATTGTTGTCAGTTGAATTTATGATGACTGTCATAACATAAATGTCAAGCATAAAAGATTTTTTTCACCCTAATGTTCAACAGAATGTAAATAATAACTGTTAGAACTTTGTACAACTATTCCTCCCTGCAGGCAAAGTGAGAGTGATTGTGCACACTCCTCACACCTCAACATGTTTCATGCATACTGCACATCACAGAACTGGAATGAGTCTGAGGTATGAGAATAAAGTTGTGGTATTCAAATCTGTAGAGACGCAAAACTAAAAAAAAAATAAAAAAAAATCCAGCCCTAAATAAAACCAAATACAGTAACATCAGTCAGATTCTGTTCCCTGCACATGCACCAGTCAGACATCCAGAAACACCCCCACCCTGATCCTTAAGCCCTCATAAAAAACTCTGAGCCATCAAAACAGGCTCTCTGCTGGAGTATAATAGCCCCCTCTCTTCCTTCCATTTTACAGCGTTTCCTCTGTCCATCTCTGCTGTGGTGCGGGGGGTTCAGAGACAGAGATTAGAGACCCCCCTCTGACTCCACAGATGGACGCTACCACCCCCCTGCCATTAAATTCCTCTCAGATCATACACTACTCTTTTTATCCATAAAGTAGAGCTGTAAACCACTTCAGAGTGGCCAGTAGGATGGCAAAATTACAGCTGATATCCACCAAAAAATACCACTGTATTCTTCAGTCCTGTATTTAAAATAGGATCATACCTACACAGGTACCAAAACATCTCATCAAAGGGAAATGTTGGGTCAAGAATAGTGCATGAATTAATTGCAAGGGCCATAAGTATGTCAATTTACTTGTTTGTTTATTTCATTTAAACATTCTTTTAAAAACAATTTAAATTTAGTTTTTACGATTATTTTTGTCGAACTATAATGCGTAATGTTGGGAAACATTACTTTCCAAAGATGACAGGAGCCTGGACACAAACTGTAACCAGAAGTTAAAACATCTCTGATTAGTACACAGTATAAACCCACTGACCACTTTATTAGGAACATCTGTACACCTCCTTATTCATGCAGTTATTCAATCAGCCAAGATCTGTGGCATCAGAATGGGGGAAATTTGTGTCACAGTGCCAGAGAAACCATCCAGTGAAGCAGCAGCTCTGAGGATGGAAACACCTTGTTGATGAGAGAGGTCAGAGGTCAGAGGTGTGTGTTGGAGCTAACAAAAAGGTTACGCTAACTCTGTTTGTGTGTGTGTGTGTGTGTGTGTGTGTGTGTGTGTGTCAGCAGTCTTTACAGTCATGACATCAAGTACATCTATGGTCACACACAAAAATTGTGTGTGTGAATAAATGCCTAAATTGCATAAATCCACACACTATAAACAAAGTTGTTGAGTTTCTGTTCATTAGAAATTGTTGCTGCAGTGTTTTTTAATTTGATATTTAGCATGGTACCATTAACTATACAATAATATTAAGCTGATTGTTACTGAACCCCATGTTGGCCTTTTCTTATCCAAGCCCAACAGTGAGTGCTCCTGACTCGGCTACACAACCTGAAGCCATGAGGCTAAGCTGTATAATGTGTGAACATCCATCCAGACAGGTGGGTTTGGCAGTCACATGTACCTCTAGAATATAACTTTAATTAATACCAGTAGTCTAGACAGTCTAATTTTGAAATCTACACCATATACATTTTGATAAAATATTTTATGAGTGTGTTGAGATGCCTGTGCCCTGCCTACAGATTCTAAGCAGTTCTAGCAACTTGACAGACATAAAACATCCTCAGAGAACCAACAGTGTCCTGCATGGCTGCCAGTCTTTTAGTGCATCTTCATCATCATCATCATCATCATCATCACACGTAATTGCCATTAAAGTTTCTTCATTTTTGACCAATAATTTCATTATATGGTATTTAGTATGTTTGGTATTGGCAAGACTGTTATATCTGGGCTTTAGCCATTAATCTTTGGGCACTCAGCCCTGCCAAGGACAGATTACCTCTGACAATTAATTTTTTTCCAAGAGACGCAAAAGATGTGGTTTTGGCACTGCAGTGCACCCACAGGACATTTCTCAACAAACAAACTGGAAAAAAAAAACAAAGAAAGAATGGAAATCCAATCATGGTTGTCACTAAACATGAGGCCGTCTGCCACCATTTCCATGACTGCCAAGTGATATCATTCACAAGTTGAACTGAGGAGAATCCTCTCAATTTGTCTTCCCTGTCCATCTTTGGAAAAATCCTCTCGCTCAGACAAGCGTGACACAGGAGATTAGATTTATGACATGTAATATAAAGTGAATGGATCCCTGAAATTCTTCTTTCTCATGCTTCCTCTATAGACATAGTATTCTCATGCTTCCTCCACAGAGGTATGCAGGACTGTGGCCGGTGTGCGTCGTTAAGAGTTTGTCTGATGTGGAGCCTTTCAGGTGTGCAGCCTTAATCCAGTACATGTGTGTGTTTGGGGGTCTGCAGGGGGGTTAATCCCCTATTCAGACTCCACTATTTACCCCCTACCTTCTCTTTTCCTCCAGCCCTCTTTTCCTTTCCTCTTCCATCACCAGAGCTTTCCCCCATAACCCACCCCCCCTTCTGGGACGCCCTCCAGTCGTCCCTCTCCCCAGTTGCCTTGCCCTCCTACCGGCTTCTTCCTTGCTTCTCCCCATTCTTTGGTCATTGTGTCATTAGGCAGACAGGAGAGAGACAGCAATTTAGAGACAGGAATGCTTACCACATCCTTTTTTTTAAACATCTAACAACAGAGAAACTCAGCAGGCGTGTTAACTCTCTCAGCCATGCTGATGAGGTTAGAAAAGGTTAAAGCCCTGCTCATGCTGAACTCGTTCTAATCTGGGGAAGTCCAGTGATTCATCATTACTTGGTTCCAGTCAGTTCAGCCCCTTGTGAATTTCTTTACTATATCCCATTTGATAGATTGGGTTTGATAGGCTTGAGGCTTTGTCTCCATTCCATACTACTTTCTAAACATGAGCCAGTTTTGAGTTTTACTCATTCTAGCTTAAGGCAGTGTTCAAACCGGCTTCACCCCTACATGAAAACTGCATCCCACTCATTCATTTGAATAGAGCCAGTCCAGCGACACAGTGGGAGTTCCAACGCTGGAGGCTCCAGCTAAACAATGCAGGCTTTTCTGCAAAAAAAGTTGAAACAGGCTCAGCTTTTTGCTCCTGTACAATGTGACGGCATTCAGCAAGACGCTGCACGCGTAAATGAAGTACAGCCTCCCAGCACTCTGTCATGGCTGGAGACGGTTATGGTGTATTTATATTATACATGGGGAGCTTTTAATTTAATTTGTCACTTTTCCAGTATAAGTGTGGTATGGTGGTACAGTGGTTAGCACTGTCCACTCACAGCAAGAAGGTCTGGGTTTGGGGTTTTTCTGGGTTTGGGGTTTTTCTGGGTTTGGGGTTTTTCTGTGTGGATTTTGCATTTTCCCCCCATGCTACCCAGGCATCCTCCCACAGTCTAAAGACATGGACTTCTCCAGTATAATGTTTACAATATTCATCATTTGAGTTTAGTGTGTTAGCATGCAAACATTTACTAAGTAGCACTAAATTCAAAGTAAAGACTAAGTGAATAGAAATGTCAGTTTTGTAGGTAATTCATCATAAACCAAGGTACTGGATGAAGTGAGCTGATTAAGATGCTAGACAAACAGCAAACCACCTTGACCTCCATACTTTACTTTATGCTTGTGAATTGTGAGGAGAACATAATCATCAATAACCCAAGCCAAGCAAGCTCACTGGTATTGTAATACTGTAGTATATTCTCTGTATTATAAGTAATATGGAATTGGTATGTAGCGTCTGCCTTGATCACATTTGAATTAATGTGATCATTACTGCACTGTACTGTCCACAGTTCCATCTGATACCTCCCTGCAAACAGTATCACAGCATGCCACACAATTACACAGCAGACACAAGACAGAGGAAATTAACATGTTTCACCACACTTAGTTACCACACTGACAGCACTGTGACCGCAGGAAAATGTAGCCCTTAAGGTGGCCAAGTCCTTTTATTAATTCTATTTATAAGATTTTTAATATAAAAGCTCAAATTAAGACAAACAGCGCAAGACATCAAAACAATAAAGGAGCCAGCCAGTGCACAACAATGTATGGCTGGAGTCAGATATATTGGATATTTATTTGTCTTTTTGCCAAAGAAATCAAGAAATGCAGGTAGGTGTCCTAAGATGACCCAGGCATAGGAATAGTTTGACATTTGAGGAAATTTACTTTTTGCAATGAGTTAGACATTCAGACTGAAAGCACTCCAACTTCGCTTCACATCATAATCACTTGACTCTATGAAAAGCAGCTGTGATGCTGTTTACCAGCCACAAGTCACATCTCATTTGTTGTTAGATATGTTTACATTTAATGATGATGACGACGATGATTACTGCTGTAGTTATTTAATGTAACACGCAGTCAGTCATGCGACGACTCCATTTATTTACAGCAATCATGAAACCCTCCTATCAGTTCAAACCATGTGGATGTGCCTCTGTCCGTCAGTCACCTTCAACCAGTACAACCATTTCCCTTTTCCTGTTCCTAACATCCTGTCTGCTCGTCTATGTTTCCACACCCTTTCACTCATCCCTCCTGAGCACACACTGCGTTCTCACAAAACAATACACGACTGATTGTCTCAGGATTAAAGGCTAATGTGAGGGATTTTTAAATGTGGACTATTTCAGGTTTAAAGAAAATGTTGCACCTAAAAAGAAAATGTTGCACAATCCTCACAAAATAAAAGATAGAGAACAGTAGCAAAATATATTTGTTCTTTCATGACAAAGACGAAGACAAGAAGCTGACTTTATGCAGACTGAGTTGATAGTAAATGTAAACTGAGTTGACAGAAATGGAATTTGAAAAGTTACATTCATAGGATACATTCACAAAATAGTTTCTTTAACACTGCGTACACTGCATATTGGCGAGATTTTTAAAGTCTTTCTTCACATGGTTAGTTCAACCAACATCTTTCAGTTTTGATATTTTTCCACTCATGCATCAATTAAGCTTGGAAACCAAAACCTTTGGTAAAAACTAATGGGAAAAAAAAAACTGATCATGGAAGACAAAAGGAGTTTGTTAAACCCATGTGTTCTCTGTAAAAGAGAAAGAGAACAGATACAAGAGACTCCCTGAAAAAAAGGTTGAAATCAGTGGAACCAGTGAAACAGTCTCTAAGCAGCAACACTGTTTGCACCTACGTGATACACAGCAGGCAGGACTTTCTGCTTCAGCCGCTGTACGTTGGCTTGTTTATGATGTCCTTTTACCCTGTGTTCTGACAGAACGGACGAACAACCCTCTATTTGGCTGATTGCATGTAAATTCAATGGACAGACTCAAACTGAGAGAGTCATGCCTTCACTGTGGGCAGCATGAAGCAAGGTGAAGAGGAGTCAGACAGTCAGCAGGATGTTATCCAGGCCCCACCAGTCCCTCCACAGCAGCATAAATACTCATTGTGTGTTTGTGAGCAATCGTTCTATAAATAATAAATACATAAATGAATAATAACATATAATATGCATAAAGAAACTGATCAGATGTCACTCTCAATCTGTCAAAGTTGTAATGTTATGGTTAGTGTTAAACTTTTGTTTAAGAACGCATTACCCCAATGCTAGCAGATAGCAATGTCGTCTGTATGTCCACCACTTTGGTCCAGACTGAAATATCTGAACAGCCATTGGATGGATTACCATGAAATTTTGTGCAGGTCTTCAAGTTGATTTGAAGATGTGTCCTAAAGACCCTGACATTGCCGCTAGCAGGTTTACATCTTTGGTTAGTCAGAGTTGAGTTGTTGTCTAGTCCAGTGCAGTCCATCGTTACTGGACAGACTGCATGTAATTTAAAGACCAACATCATCAGGTCAAAAGATTTATTTGTCCCGTGCTTTGGGTTACGACCAGATACTTGCAAAGCTAACAACATTCCCACCAGCATCAGTTATCCTTTGTGTTCACTGTCATTTAGCAGATGTCTGCATGCTAACATGCTAAGCTAAGATAGTGAGTATGGTAAACATTATACTTAATAATCATCAGAATGTTGTCCTCGACATTGTGAGCATGTTAACATGCTGATTTTAGCATTTAGCTCAAAGCACCACTGTACCTGAACACAGCCTCACTGATCTGCTAGCATGACGCAAGACTTAAAGTTTATATTTATGGATGTTTATCTTGTTTATCAAGATTTACGCCTTCAGAAGGACCCAATGGGTTTGAAACTCTGTGCTGCAGACAGGGCAGGGAAGTCAGGAAGTTCTGAGAGACAGACTGAAGACAGTCTGTGTAGCTTTCTCTGTGGCTGGTCAGTTCAAATGGAAGACATCTTTAGAAATGTTTTGGTGTCTGTCTCATAGAATCGATGACAGTTTGTCAAATGCATCAATCTACACTGATGTATGCGAGACGTGCTTCACCTTGGGAATCCATTATTTATTTGTTTATTTTTTTACCTTGCTGCATTCAGTGAAGTGTAATCTCCACAGACAGCACTGAAACCACACACACGGTGTCACTGTGAGCTTTCCAGTTTCACTGTAGAGAGATTCTCCTGACAGAGAAATAATAATCAATACATAAAAACTCATGCAACCTACTTGAAAACTCTTTATATAGAGAGTAAATTCCTGTTCAGTAAGTCCGGTGAAGACAGCTTGTCTGGCTGCTGTCCTTTCAGCTCCTCAGGAGCTGCTCCTGTCAGACAGACGACTCGTTTTAAAGGACAGAGACGCTGAACGTTGGTCAGAGTCAGAGTGGACTGAACCGATTGAACTCTTCAGTCGTGCTTATGTGCCGCTCATATCTGGCTTTTAATGTAGATTCCCAGTAACACACGGCTGTTTAAATATCTTCATGAGATTTGTTGTCAGTAAAAAAATTATAAACTAGTATTAGGACCAGTATTAGGACTAGTAATAGAACTAATACTAAGAGTTAGAATTACAAAACTGAATCTGTGGCGATCCAGACTCTATAGCTCCACAGGCAGGTGTACCTGCAACAGGAGAAAAAAAGAGAGAGACTAGAAAGCACAAATCTACGGGGGAGGGAAGATGCTATAACGTGTTAATGAGATGGAGATGGAGCGGAGAAGAGGGGAGCTTGGTGCATCATTTGAAGTCCCCTGGAAGTGTACATCTATAGCAGCATAACTAGAGGATGGTTCAAGGAGTCAGAACTAACTATACACTTTATCAAAGAGGAAGGTTTTTAGCCTCCTTTTAATCCTGCAGAGGGTATCTGCCTCCCAGAGCCAAACTGATAAATGGTTCCACAGTAGAGGAGCCTGATAACTGAAGGATCTACCACCTATTGTACTTTTGGAGACTCTAGGAACCACATGTAAACCTGCATTCTGGGAGCACGGAGTTCTAGTGAGGTAATACCATGAACTCTTTAAGACATGATGGTGCCCAGCCATTAAGGGCTGTGTATGTCCATGTGAAAAAAGAAATGCAGTTTCTCTAAGTTTTAACAATGTATTGATTAAAATAGTTCTGTATTATTTTACCACTTTGGCCTCAACAATGGAGAGCTGAACAATCCACCTTCATTCAAACACACTTATTGTGTTTGTGTGTCTGTGTCTGCGTGCGTGGGTGGACCATGGGTGAATGAGGTCACAGATAAGAAGTAGAAAAAAAAATGTAAAAGACGTGTTGCTAGACTGTGTTGGGTGGGCAGAAGAGAAAAAAAGGAACAATGGAAAGAGATGGAGACAGAGAAGAAGTGAGAAAACAGAGTAACAGTGAGGTGTTTTTAGATTTCTCTGTGGCTGGTTTCCATGTTTTTCTCCAGGAAAACTCTATCTCTATCTATCACTATCGACTTAGCATCGTTGTGTCAGACATGTCAGCATGTCAGGAGTGGATCCTCTCGTCTGAATAATGACATTCTTAAACTGTCACTGATCAAATGAAGTGTATTGATTTAATAATGTATATGTGTATGGTTGTATGAAGAGTTTATGTTTAATTATTTTGTCACAGGTTTATAGGGTTAGGGTTAGGGGTTGTGATCTGTGTTCCCACCTTTAAAGAACCACATGGCAAAAACACAAGTATACACAAGTAGCAATATAATATAATAACCTCACAGCATTTGGGTTGTTTTTTTTTTATATGAAAAGATTAAAGAATATTAATTAATTTTTTTTATCTCTTAGACATAGCACAACAAGCTTTGAACACAACTTTTGCACATTATCAGCATATAAAGCTTATGTAGAGAACATCCCTGAGGGAAATATCTGGCTCTAGTTCTCTTTAGTCCACCCCACACACTAAAAAATGTATGTGTTTTGGTCATTGTTACTTCTCTTTCGACTTCAAAAACAAAGACAACATAAGAACTGCACTGTGTGGTGTACTGCTAGGCCCCTGTAACAGTGACATGGTTGTGACTCGACAAGGACTGAGTCACCGTCAGAGGACGTGGATCGACAAATAGGACTTGTCACTGTGAATATTTTTCCCTGCAGTTTAATGAATCCCTGGATGGAATGGACACCTCTCAACTAGTTGTCTTTGTCAGCTTTCCGGGATTTTACATGAAAGGATAAGGTGGCAGGCAGAAATTTACAATAAGTTAGAAAAAATATGTCAGTGATAATGACATCGACATTCATAAACTGGTGGCATTTTATTACTGATGGGGCCCAGCAGTGTGTGGTGTGCACACTGGTTGTTCAAAGTGTTATTGCATGAGCTTGATGCCATTTATGGAGATTGTCCTCTCCATGCTGATGTCTGGTAGTTGAGTTGTGGCAAAGTGCTGCAGCAATTTGTTGACTTGCTGCCTGAGATAAAGAATCTTCTGTCGACAAGGAATGAGAACAACAGGGAACTTTTTGATGACTGGGGTTTCTGACCGACCTAACTGCAAAACCAGATTCACTCCACTGCAAGCTTCAGAGACAGACCCGACATGATAAGCGCAATGAACACATTCAACCTCGGTGGACCACACATCTGAAGAATGGGAGGGTGACACACTTTGCCAACTTGCAGAAAATGTCACAGGCCATTGAAGACAAGAGCAGTACTGTGCTCGCATGGACCAAGTGGCAACAGAGTTCGATCAGCTTTTTGGTGACTTAGACATCAAGCAAGACACTGGTGCATTCGTCCCAAACTCATTCCTGCCCATTGATATTGAAAAAGTAGCAGCTAAATTCCAGCAAGTATTTGCTATGCCAAGTGGAGTTGACATGGGGATGGCAGTTTTGCAAAACAGCAGAGCTAATACCTACTTTGGATCCAGTTACCTCTGTGAAACAGTGCTGTGACAGGTGAAAATGATCAAATCAAAGTGCAGGAGCCGGCTTACTGACATACACCTCACAGACTGGCTGTCTGTAGCTGTGAGCCAAACGACAAAGCACTCACAGACGGTATTTTGTCACAGGCATCACACTGACTTTAGTGAGTAACATGGCTGCAACAGTTTTCCTTCTGATGGCATTGTGAAAAGTGATGCAGCATAAGATGGGACACAGAACTGTGCTTAGCTTAACTGCAATGACTGAGAATTCTGTTCACATTACAGTTCTACAGTAAATGAAGTGACTTGCATGAAGCTTCAGTGGATGAGAATGACAGTGGTACATGATCTGCCCACTGCGAGAGTGTTGAGTGTTTTTGTTGTCTACTATGAACAAAATCATTTCCTCACAAATGAAAAATCTGAGGGGTGATTGATAGTTGAAGTTCGTGGCCTGAGGTGCAGGGAGTCCATTTTAGAAAACCTAGCACATTTATTTTTCAACACAGAGAATGAACAGGTGATGATGAGGTCATTGCGGACAGGTGAGCCGGACTGAAAGTTGATCAGTGACACCCAGGCCTAGACACACATGGACATGAAAATAGACAAAGAGGGGACAAACAAGAAACACTAGGAAGGAGGGAAACAAATGAACATACGATATACAATTCTTAAAGCAAAACAGCTATGGCCTGATATGGTAGTTTCAGCGAATCAGTTTGAAACTTGAACCAAAGCATTTCCTGTAATTCTGATACAATTAACCAATTAGTTTGAAGCTGTGCTTCCAACTTGAGGCCTGTTTTTTTCTCTCAGTGCTTCAGCTGGTAGCTTCCTCCTTTCACCGAGGCAGAGGTTGGGGATGTTGGGCTTCAAAAGCTTGGAAGCTAATTTCAACTACCGTTTCTACTGTTGGGAGTTAAATATGCCACCATGTTTTATAAAATGAATTTTAATGAGTAACTACAGCTATCAAATAAATGCACAGTGAATTAAAATGGCTCTCTGAAGTATAGTGGAGTAGAAGTACAACGCAGGATAAAATGAAAATACTCATGTACAGGTAAGCTCAAACTGTTACTCAAAGCACAGAACCTGAATAAATGTACTTCCCGTTCCCGATCAGAGATGATCAGATTGCAGTTCAAACAAAGGTGGATTTAGGCACTATTTCACTTTAGAGTTCAGATATAACTATATAACAAATCAGGTCAACAAAAATAAAAAACAGCACTCAGGTCACAAAGTGTTCAACGTTAAACCAAGTACCTGTGGGATGCCCTGGATTCCTGGGCCGTTCTGCAGGACTGAAATAACACAACTGCAGGTTCACAGTTCACAGACTTTATCACACCAGGTACTGGAGGAGTCCCAGACAATTTTATTAGAAATGCTGGTTGACAGCTGTGGAAAAGCTACTCAGATTCTTTTCTTATTATGTCTTGCTTTGAAAATCTTGCTTCGATAGTACAGTATCAGTACAGTACAGTATTATTACCTTGAAAGTTATAATGCTTAGATTTTGACGAAATCAGATCATGTTCTTGATATCTGCAGTGGCCATTCTATGTATTTACACTGTGTAATGTTTTTCATTCTCCGCTGTTACCATGGACTGAACTACCTACCCGTGTGCGAAGGAGCCGAAGGAAAGGAGGTGTGTAATCCAGTGATAGTCTTTTTAGTTTACTTGTCACACTCATGATGGATCGGAGCTGAAGTCTGTGCTAATGCTAATCCAGACCTGCTACTTCACACTAAAACCACTCAACTGATGAAACGCAGCGTGGCTTTCACTGTGCCACAGGAAATGTGATATGTTCATCACTGAGGTAAGTGTTGACAGCAATCAAGTCTACAAAAGACCAATCATTTTCAGTGTTTTTGCTGCAGGCCACAGGCTACACACCTGCTGTTGTGGTGAAAATTACTTTTGACAAAATCAGATTGTGGTGACTGTAACTATTGTGACTGAGTATTTTATTAAAACAATATGAGTTTGTTCGGTTGCACTGTCAGCAGCACTACGGAGGACTGCAGAACAAAGGCTGTTGACGTTCAACTGTAAAAAACAAAAGTAAGCGAAGACTGGTGGAGGGTCAATGAGCCTGAAAAGAATTTGAACAAAGTGCAGAGTAGGATGGCATCTGATTTCACACTGACTCCTACCAGGCACTGGCTACTGTGCTGAAGTGTGTGTGTGATCTTAATGTTCTTGGAATGTATTCACATGTTGGATCATTAAACTGCCCGTTGCTGCAGCTTGAGTTTTCACCCCTGTTGAGCAAAGGCCCTTCCCTGCTTGTAGCCAGTCACTCAGCCATTGTAAAGCTAACTCCTATCAACTACATTTTAGCACACCACTGTGGTGGGTTCAGTTGTGTGTGTGAAATATCTGTTTTGGAATAAAAACCACAAATTGCTGAAGATTGATGACATTTGAAAAGGAGACAATCCATTTTAAAAGCTTCTTTCTTTTGGTGCCTTCAAGGGCACTCTTATGCCTGAGCTTTCAGAGGAGGCTGACAAACATCTTTTACACAAAGCAGAAAAATTGGCACACACTTTCGAACCACCCTTATTCGCAGTGTGTTTGCTCATTGTTTCTCTCTTGGGTTTGATTTCCTGAAATCACAGCTCATTGAATGAAATGTTTTCTGTCATCTAACTATCAAATCTTAGATTTCAGAGCTGGTGGTGCCTGTTTTTCTATTTATTACTGATCACAGCGTAAGTGAGACACCTGGTTCCCACTAAGAGCATGTCTAAAGAACTTGAGCCTTTCATGGCAACTTCAGAGGTTGTTCAATAAAACGATTTCTTCCTACAAGACTTGTAGTCAAAGCTGAGCAGAATGCCCACCCAAAGAAAGCCGGTACATTTTATGAGATGCTTCACTTTGCTGGCTTTAACTTTTACTGGCAAGTGAGAAGCAACTCAACAAATTTCCCACTGAGCACATCACTGTCACATTAAAAAAAAAAAAAAAAAAAACTGTGGAAAATTTGTGGGGTTTTGAATGAGCCTCTCATAACATGGAATTTGCACTTCCATTACATGACCATGTGCAGTTTGCTCAGAAGGTTTTTGCTGCTGACATTGAAAAAGATTAAATGTCTTTTCAATAATCTGGACAAAACCTGCCTAAATAATCAAGTGCAATACTTTTTTTAACGTTTGGTAAAATTTATGTCAAATGGAATAAAAAAAAAATGTCTAATTTAAACAAATATTCAACCCATTGAGTGAATAGTTTTTAGAAGGACCTCTGCCACTGTTCTGATCTTCCTCTTAGTTTTTCCAGTGTATTTGGGCACAGAATGGGTGAAGCTGTGTGAGGCAGCTACAACTGAAAGAACCCTTATCCATCATGATCATCCATTCATTGTAAAGCTGCTTCCATTCACAGCTAGATTAGATGACAGTGTTAATGCTCACTGTTGTTTTCACTTAAAATCTCTGGTTTAGATCATTTGTTCAAACTGGGAACTTGAGTTAATATTAATACATTAATATTCATATTAATCAATATTAATGATAACAAAATCTAATATAACACAAACATGAAATACCATACTGGAGGTCCTCAGCTGATTGTACAAAGCAAAAATTAAACCTTTCACATCAGCAGAGGAGCGAGGGTTTTTGAAACGCTCAGAAATGAAACTGAACAGAAGCCAGTTTTTAAACATAGATATATTTTCCTTCTCTTTTCTTAAGCGGACATGTGTGTTCTGTTTGGGATGGGTGCAAAGGCAGTCTCCTTACTGAATCTAGTGAATCAGTGGACCAAGAGAACCTGTAACCAAACCTACCTCCAAGATCCTGGGTCCAACATATTTTTGAGAACCCCAGATACTTAAGATGGTAAATGCAAGTTTGGCAGTATAGGTTTCTTAGCGATAGATTATTTGTTTCGTGGGTTATGCTAGAATGGAGCATGGTGTCCATGGCTGCTCACATTGTGTTTGTCTATACTTGCGACATCACAGTTCGATTAGTGAAGGTTCTCCCCTTGTTATAGGGGTACTTCTGCAGTCACCAGGTGGTATGTGGAAGGATTTGAGAATGTCTCAACTAAATTTCACTTTGATAAAAAAAAACAAACAAAAAACAAAAATCCAGCTGTGCCACCTGAACACCACAAGTGTGACACTAACTGTCAAGCGAATACATTTTGACAGTCAACTAAAGAAAAGTATGAACAGTTGAAATAGTAAAAGTTATGGATAAACAGTTGAAACATCCACCTTCTGCCTCCAGTAGTGTGAATGAAAACCTGACCAAACCAGCCTGAATACTGACAGCTCAATTGTGTAAAAAAAAAAAAAATAATAAAATAAATAAATAAATAAATAAATAAATAAAGTTGTGACAGAATCCACTTTTATGGTGTTCTGTAACATCCAGTTTAAAAAGAACACATCTGGATGACAGGTGATGTGGAGTTGATGAGGGGGTACCTGAGCTCACCTGACAGGGCTGTGAAGGGAATGTCTGAGGAAAAGGTTTGGAACTGCTGCTCTATTAGTCTTTCTGGAGGTGAGAGCTAGTGTTTTGTATCTGTAACTGTGAGCCACGACTCCACCCTCCATCATCTGACCAGCTAATCCCCACTGATTCATTAGCGGCTCCTCCCTCCTGACTCCTAAATGTCACACAGAGAAGAGACAGACAGACAGGAGGGAGGGAGGAAGTGAGAGCAGATAGGGAGACAAAGGAGAAAAATCCTCAAAATAGAGCAGGAGAGCTCTTTCCATCTTTAATTACCTATTTCAATCATGGCAACTGGATAATACAGCAGATTAATTATATTCTTCCCATCTCCCTGTTTAATTCATTCAGTGACGCACTCTGCACAGCTTGACTCTGGCCCAAACCCGAATTCGTTGGGGGCAAATCCGACATGAAGGACTGCATACCAGCGTTTGCCCACATTTAGACACACTAACCAATTACTTTTATGTTGCATCAGTCCTACTGCAAAGGTATTCTGTGGTGCTTTCTACAGTGCAGGCTCAGTTCCACTGGAAACTAAAATCTCTGTTAGATTTGAAAGCTGATACCCGAGTGTTTTCTGTGGTACGTTTACGTGTTGCCACTGCTCTGTGAATGTAGCTCATTGTGCTTCAGTGAGTTTTGCCTTTGCATATATATATGTTTTTCATTTCTTGTGCTCAGGTCTCTCTTTTGAGATTTTGATGATCTCAGTGAGACTGCCTGTTTAAATAAAGGATAAAAAACAAACAAACACAAAATCACATACATTATACACACGTTGCTAAAGTTTTGAATGAATTTATGATGAATCACTGGAATCGAGATCTGTTTCGAAAAGCAAATTCACAAACACCAGGAACAATGTGAGACGTTGTTGCTGTAAAATTCCTGATGGGTACAAAATGTTCTTATTTCAAAGCAGTTTCATTCATTAATACTGTTTATACAGTGTAATTTAGTTACAGGAGAACGCCACTGATTTTACACGTCAAAGTGTGTTTGCCTCACAAAGGAGAAGATTGCATGGCTTAAAAAAGACTGGTGCATCCAAAGGTCCTCCTCCAGTCTGTAAGTGGAAGCGTTCTTGGGTAAGATATTGAGTGTGTTGGTGTGTGCGTGTGTGTATGATTGTAAAGTGCTGTATGAACAGAAAAAGCACTGTATGAATGTGTGTGAGTGGAATGTGAGTGGTCGAATAGAAAAGTGCTGTATGAATGCTAAACCTGCATGTCCAAAACTGGGACTCCATCAGTACCATATGTTACAAACACATGCAGTTCAGTAATAGATGAAATTCAGCAGGTCCGGTTAAGTTGGATCTTTAACACTCAGGTAAAAGCTGGGTTGGGTCCTGGTTTAAGGCTTGTGTCATTGAGCCTGCAATTCCTCAACAAATGTATCAGCCCCATACTATCTAACAGTCTGGTTTTTGTGATTTAAGAAAAGAGAGACGGGGTTGTTTGGAAACAAACCTGTGCTGTTGTACTGCAACATGTTTGCTGTTGAGAGATGCTGTGGGGGAGCTCCATAAGTCCTCATTAAGTTCATGGCTGAGGCAGACATTCATGCGATACAGCATGATTGTGTCAGACAGCGGGGTTGGCGCAGTACATGAGGCGCTGCTGGTTTCCCGGCTGCTGACGGCTGCAGCCTCCTGACAGGACGGAGAGCGTCAGAGGAGATGACAACAGCAAATGATCCTTCACACAGAGGGACAACAGAGCAGAGGTGAAACCGTGATCTGTCTGTTTTTCTGTCTGTCTGTCTCCTGTCTGTCTCCTCTCTGTCCCTCTCGATTTTACTCCTTCTCCTCCTCCTTCTTTCTCCTGACAATCCAGGTCAGCCTGTCAGTGTGACTGTCCAACCATCCATCCATCCATCCATCCATCCATCCATCCATCCATCCATCCATCCATCCATCCATCCATCCATCCATCC
>JBBMJY010000006.1:1374713-1406549 GCA_037833715.1 Toxotes lorentzi
CATCCATCCATCCATCCATCCATCCATCCATCCATCCATCCATCCATCCATCCATCCATCCATCCATCCATCCATTTCACAGAGGAACACAACACCCATTGCCTCTGTCAATCACATACTGATTGCTTTGGCATTGTCATAGCACCTGTCAGTCACTTTGCGTGCATCTACCTACCTGGTTGTATGTCACTGTTGGGCGGTGAAATCTGCTGTAACTACCTTCACTCTAAAATCAAATTAAGCTGATTTAAAATAATTCACACACAGCTTTGTTGCAAGTACATATACTTTTTGTATAGTCAGTATATACAGATATAGTTAAAAGGACTCAATCTCCATCTAACAACAACAAAGAGTATGTTTAGTGCTGCTGGACATGTGCTTAGAGGTTTTTTTTAAACTTGTGGTGGAAGATTGCTGCTCTGGTGTCTGACTTTAGTGGTGAGCTCATTCCTTCACTGTGGAGACAAAACAGAGAAGAACCTTGGGATGAGGGACCTGAAGAACACAGTTGTGCAGGAGTGTAGGGTTAGACAATGGAAGGAAGGAGCAGATCCCTTCACTGTGCTGTGGACCAGCGCCAGGGTTTTGAACTGGATCTGAGCTGCAACAGGGAGCAAATCTGGAAAATGCCAGTTGGGCAGAGGCATTCTGGTCTAGCTGTATTGGAAGGTGTTGCAGTAGAGCTCTTCCCTAGTGAGGAGGGCGTGAACTCACCTAGTGTTGCACAAGAGGAATCTACAGGAGCAGGTTACAGCTGCTATTTTTACAGCAGTTCATTATCCAGGGTCACCTCCAGGTTTCTCACTGTCAGAGTTCACCAAAAATTGTCCATGATGATGGACAGGTCTTGGCGTGGGCATGCTGTACTTTGACCTGGATACAGAAACCTAAGCTCGGTCTTGTCTCTGTTCAACTTAATATTTTTCAACCAAGAAGTTGATCATGTGAATGACTCATAACTAATGTGTAAAGCAATAATAAACGGTATATTTTTCATTAATAAAGTGCTTTTATAAAGCCTTTTATAAAAATGGCTGCAGGTGGTTGAACTAAAATCTTCTGTAGGCAGAGTAAAAGTTAAAAACACCTACTTACTTTACTTAATAAAAGACAGTATGCTCACATTAACATTAATAAAAGGAAGTGTGTGTGCGTGTGTGTATGTGTGTGTGTGTGTGTGTGTGTGTGCGTGTGTGTATGTGTGTGTATATGGGTGTGTGTGTGTGTGTGTGTGTGTGTGTGGATGCCCTTGACTTATTTTGGCTTGTGTTGGAAAATCTGTGTTGCCTATTGCTCATCAGGAACCATCTGTGGTGATAACAGATTTACTGTGGAACAGGGTTTTACACACACACACACACACACACACACACACACACACACACACACACACACACACACAAATGCCTCCAAGCAAGAATTCTAAAAAATGAACCTCAGCCTACTGCCTGCTCAGTCACCATAGAATAGAATAGCCTTTGTTGTCATTGAACAATGTCCAACGAAATTACACTGGCACTTCCCTCTAAGGTGCTTGTGTGTAATATTATTGGTACAATCTATGTACAGTCTCTGTGGTTCGGTCCCTCCAAGGTCTTTCCAATTAGTTTTATTTATCATTTGTGGAGAGTTTTCACACTCTGAGGTCCTGAGGTTTAGTAGGGTCTAAGGTAGAGTATCCAATAGATGCTGGTTATTTCCAAATACTTGTATTTTAACTTTAACAAGACTAAGAGTTCATAGCCAGAGTTAACCCTTTTCTGGGTCCAGATCATGGTAGCAACAGGCTATGCAATGTGGCCCAGATGTCCCTCTTCGGATCCACATTCTCCAGCTCCTCCAGGGGCATCCCGAGATGTTCCCAGGACAGATATGAAGTGTAATCCCTCCTGGGTGTCCTGCGTCTGCCACAGGATCTCCTCCCAGTTGGATGTACCCTGATACCTCTGAAGGAAATGTCCTGGAGGCATTATTATCAGACACCTGAATGATCTCAACTGGTTCCTTTCAAGGTGAAAGGAGTAGTGGCTCGACTCTGAGTTTCTCACCTCATCTGTCACTTCGAAGTCCCAGTGAATGTGGCAGTCATCCCTATTCATTTTCTGTGGGATGAGGGCAAGATTCTTTATGATATCAGTTGAAGTGTGTCTGACGTGAAAAAGGAGGGTGTGGAAGTAACAAGTGACTCAGGAGGTAGAGCGGATTGTCCATTAATGAGAAGGTCAGGGGTTGATCCCCGGCTCCTCTGGTCATCGTGTTGAAGTGTCCTTGGGTAAGATACTCAATCCCAAGTTGCCCCTGATGTGAATGTGTATGTGTATGTGTCTCTACTGGTTTTTCCAAATCGATCCTTTTTGAAGTCCATCGACCAATGGAAAAAGATTGACCTATGACCTGGGCATCCGAGATGCTCTGATCTTCCTAATTCTCCCTCCCAAACCTAACCTCAACCCTCTCTACCTCCTCTACTTCCCCCACTACCTTTCACTAACCCCAACCTTAACCCCTATATTTCCCTCACTTACTCCACTATTTCCCCTAAACCCTAAACTTAACCTTTTCACCTCCCCTGCCTATCCCCCTTCCCTTAACTAACCTAACCTAACCCTAACCTAACTTATTATATCCTTACCCCCTAGCCCACCAACCTCCCTAATCCTAACCTATCCTTCTACCTTCCCGACTCACCTCACCTACTCCCCGAACCTCAACCCTCACCCCTCTGCCTCCCTCATCTTTGCTCTTCTAAGTCAGGTCTTGTATTGTTTTGTATTTTGCTCCTTTGTTCTTTTATTGCACCTTGCTGCCTTGCCTGTTGTGGACTTTTGGTTTAGTTTGTTAGTTTTCCTCTTTAAGAGTGATTTTTGGTTCATCTTTTGTAGTTTTGTTTCCTTGCCTTTTTCCCCCATTTGGGTGATTATTACTTTGTTAATAAAGACTTTATTTTGATTCTACTTTGTGTTTTTGGGTTCTAGTTCTTGCTCAGACGTGACACTCCCTGGTCCCCCCTAAAGAATACAAATTAAATAATAAATCCTAAAAGAATATATACATGATTTTAACAGATATTATTTAAATAAATTTATGGAAGAAAAATACACACAGACTTTTAACCTGGACTGAAAGTCACCCGATTCTAAGAACCGTTATACACCTACAAATGATATATTGCTACTATATGAATTATTTTTTTTATTTATTATTTTTATTATATTTATAAATATTTATTAATGCCTGTTTGGATTTTCTAGTTGTGTTTTGCGTGTTCTTATGACCAATTGTGATCCCTACTGCATGTATTGTACTTTAAAGTTTTTTAAGGAATAAGCACTTTTTATTTATTCTCTCCTGTGTATGACTCTGGACTCAAGCAGATGGGCGTCAGTCCTGGGCCTCCTCCTCTCCCAAGCCTTGATAAAGGGGACAGGATGCTTTAGAAAGGTCTTGAAAAATGACAAAAGAAAATAATACAAACGGAAAAGCAGAAATGTCAGAGAAAATACAACTGACACAAATGGAGAGGGGGGTGTTGACCTTGCGCAGACCCCTCTCCCACCTCCCACATCTAAATTCTCAACTAATTCTGTTAATGAAAGCAGGCATCAAAATTGTTGTTTTTGTAAAAGCCTCACCACAAGCCTTCCCTTAACCAGGGACTTGCCTTTTGACTGACCCTCTGTCCACGAACCACCCCTTTTCACATAACAATCTCTTTCTACTTCCTCTTTCCTTTAACCTCCTCCTCCATTTTCCCTCCAAGAATTTACATTTAAATTTAACCTAGCCTATTGCTGACAGGCTTTTTACCTTTACCTTAGTACATTTTATAGGATTGGTTAGGTGAAACCAGGAAATAGGGTGTCAGGATAGGCATGGACCAGTCACATGGACCTTGGGGGTGGGAATGGACTCCCACCTCCCAATGTTTTATCTACCCCTTGCTCAGTCCTTAGAATGAACCCTTCTGAAGAAGCAATCTATCTGCAAAATGTTAGGGGCTTTTTAGGCTGAATTGGAATTTTAACCTTGGAACTTTTTCTCAATTTTCTAGATAAAATTGACCCATTTGGTCTGTATTGGCTTGCTTTTAAACTCATTTTAAATAAATAAAGTTCAAAATTTTTAATAAAATTAAAATGTCAGTTGGGAATCTGCCATAGCAGGCCTGCCCACTACTGTTACCACCCAGACTGAAAACTTTGTTGGAGAGAAAAGAGAACTGAAAAGAACGGTTAAAAGCACCATCCTCTCCAACTGTCAGTATCAAGCCTCTACCGGTACAGGTCCAATGGATACCAGGATCCTCCATCGTGGATCATCACCAAGCCGGGGATGAGAACTAGCACAGAGGCCTGGAAGAGTTGGCCTAGAGGTAGGCCCCAAACTTATCATGTCTTCTTTCCACAGGTCCAAGGCAGCTCACTCCAGCCTAACAACAGGGACTGGTGCAATTCCACAGACTAGGGAAAGAAATAGGGAGAGAATTCGGAGTCTCCAGAGGGCATCACCTGAAAGACAGAGAGGAGTTTCCACCCTTACCTGAGCAACAGAGAGCACCATCACCTCAACACAAGAAACAAATTGCCCCCCCCCTCCCAAAATTCACAATCAACACCTATGGGGAGCAAGGGTGATGTAACTACCACCCCTGAATAAACAGAATGTGGTCCTCCCCCTCTGACCCTCTCCCCTATTGTACGAGCCACCACTAGAGGATTGGCCTCAACCTCTTTGTCCATACAAGCTCCCTCGACTCTTCCTTTAGCTGCCTCTCAACCTTTCTCTCATCAGAAATGGAACAAAAAACAAAGAACATCATCCTCGTCATCTGAAGATGATTTTGAACCTGTGAGTAGGAGAAAGAGAATAGGTATAGAGAGGAGAAATAGGAGCAAGGGTTGCCTCAAAACAATAGTTCAACATAGACATGATCACATTCATGATAATAGGTCGTACCAATTTCCTAAACCCAGTTACTCCAATGTGTGCAGCCCCTAAACCATATCTCCGGAGACTGGTGAAAATAACCCTCACTCTGCTGTCCTTTCAGCACCTGATATTGGGCCGAGGCTGGAGAAACATCCTAACCCCACACAGGGGCCAGGCCGACCTGCACGAAAAGAAGTGGTGGGAAAACAAATGAGGATACAAGGTTTGAAAAAGTATAACCATACTGAGCTGCATGGCAGAATGACCCCGTCTGATCCCACTCAAACCACCTCTGCAGGGCCCCTGGATAGAACTGCCTCGGCCCATGAACGTTGCACAAGTCCACCGCTGACTGATGTGGAAGGTACACTGGCCCCTAACCAACAGTCGGAGGCTGTGTACCTCCCGAACCAACATAAAGCATAACATAAAGGGAGAAAAATTTTAGATTGGAATTTCAATGGAGTTCTATCATTTCTTTTTCTTCTATTTCTTTTTCAGATCCTGGAGAAGACATCTGAACATCCCTCTGTTTAACTGGTGGTGCGGTCGGTGGGCATTAACAACAGAGACCAGGACCCACCAATTCCAAATGTATCTCATCCAACATTTGGCAGCCACTGGAGTCCAAAATTGTGCGACCTGGACAGAGGGTCAGTTGAATAGATAGGAGAGACTATGGATGATAGGGTTGGACAAATATAAAATTAAGAGTGGTAAGAGGATTTTGTGATAAGCAAAATAAATAATTAAATCAACAAGACTGAAGTGTGAATATGCTTTTCTTTGTGTTTTGGGATCAAATTTCTTCCATACAGTCTGGCCTAACTTTTCATCTGTGCAATATTTTTCTCTTTCCCACTTTTACTCATCACTCCTCCATCATCATGTAAATCTGTATATAGCCATTTTTTTTACTGTTTTTTTGTATCTTTAACTTAATTTTCGTAGATTGTAAATATGCTTTTTTTGCACATTTTTTTGTTCTTGAATTGTATGCACACGTTTTTCTGCACTTTATCCTTTTTTACTGTTTTTCTTGTGAGTGGCCTAACAAGTAAATTTCCCCGCTGTATGATCAATAAAGTCTTATCTTATCTTAAAAGCACTGTATGCTTAAGTAAAAGCACTGTATGAATGTGTGTAAATGGGTCAAAGTGACTTGTAGTGTAAAAGAGATCTGAGTGGTGGAAAAGAGCAGTCCATTTACTATTTACTTGTCACCTGACTATCTCCTGGATGCTGTTGTTTTTCTTGACAGTCATGAGCTAACAGACCAACATTGCTGTCTCTAAAGCCACACCATTAGCATGGCTAAAAATCTGAGGAGATATGTCTTGTTAACATCCATGAAATGCACATTCTTGCTAAAGTAGTAGAGCAGTTTCACTGTTTTTAACGTCCTCTCCGCATTCATCTCCACATTCGGCTGTCTACTTTCAACATTCCACATCCATGATCTTACAGATCCACTGTTGATGCCAGCCTGTAGAATCTTCCAAGCTTCTGATATTTTCCTAAAGGCACAGATCATGTTCGCTGATGTTCATATTTATCTGCCCAAGGCAGCAGAATAATATATTAGTTGCCGAGGTTCAGTTCTCCCCTTACAGCTTCTTCAGTGACGAGTGGCTAAGCTCATTTCTAGCATTCAGATCTCAGCTCTGTCGCCATCCCCCTCTCACCTGCAAGGCAGGTTCTGGGTCAATCTGAGGGCATGACTGGTGGAGGCCAGCTGCTGATTGCAACAGCTCTATCCTTTTTCTCTCTTCTTTTCTAATTTTTAGTTCTTAAACTCTCTATTTTTTGGTCAACTTTTGTATATAGCTTATTTAATATCAGCACTCGACAACCCGACTATTTTTTTCACTGGTTTCACTTTGTCTGGACACTTATTTGATTAACAAGGTGTGTCGGAGTCAGAGTGCGTCTTGTTTATAGCAGAGAACAGCTAATCTCGCTGCGGAGCGCCTCAAGGGACAAACACGTGATCCCAGCGGAGCTGCTTCGTAAGACTCGACGAGGACGCCATTCAGGAAGGAAACTCCGGGAAAAGAAGAGACGCTTCAGATCTGTTCTCCCCTCTGTCATCATGGGAAATGTGAGATCTCTTCCCAGTAAGATGGACGAACTAGTTGCTCTGACCCGGCACCAGCAGGAATTCAGAGAGTGTAGTATCATGGTTTTCATGGAGATCTGGTTAACTCCTTATACCCCGGACTCCGTCATCACATTGGAGTCTTTTGATCTGCTGCGTGCAGACAGGACGAAGGACAGTGGTAAGAGGAAGGGAGGGGGCCTTGCTGTGTTTGTGAATGAGAGATGGTGCAAACCACAACATTGTGTGGTGAAAATGGAACTGTGCAGCAGGGACTGTTAGCTGTTAGCATGAGGCTATTCTACCTGCCACGGGAGTTCACGCATGCTATCGTGATAGCTGCGTACGTGGCCCCCTCTGCTAACTCTGACATCGCCTGTGACACACTCCTCTCAGCTATCAGCAAACTGCAGACACAGCATCCACAGGCCCTCTTCCTCATCTCAGGTGACTTTAATCACGCACCACCCTCCTCTGTGTTACCAACATTTACACAGTATGTCAACTGTCCCACCACAGACAATAAAACTTTGGACTTATTTTATGCCAACACCAAAGAGGCATATTCTGTAGTCTGAGAGCTCGGGACTGTGTGTCTGATCCCCTGACCTGCAGTGTGGGTGTTCCTCAGGGCACGGTGCTTGCGTCCTTCCTCTTCACCCTCTACACTGCAGACTTCAGACACAACACGGACGGCTATGTCCTGCTCAAGTTCAGTCAGTCAGTCAGGACTAACAATACAGACGCACTGTACAGGAAGGGGCAGAGCAGGCTCTACCTCCTGAGGAGACCGCGGTCTTTTGGTGTGCAGGGGGCACTCCTAAAGACCTTCTATGACTCTGTGGTGGCTTCAGCCATCCTGTACGGTGTAGTCTGCTGGAGCAGCAGCATAACTGAGAAGGAGAGGAAGAAGCTGGACAAAGTCATCAGGAAGTCCAGCTCTGTCCTGGGCTGTCCTCTGGACTCAGTGCGAGAGGTCGGTGACAGAAGGGTCCTAGCAAAACTGTCATCTATGCTGGACCATGAGTCCCACCCCCTGCAGGATGTCCTGTCAGCTCTGCAGAGCAGCTTCAGTGACAGACTGCTCCACCCTCGGTGTGTGAAGGAGAGATTTAGAAGATCTTTCCTTCCTGCTGCTGTCAGACTCTATAACGAGCATTGTTGACACACGAACTTGATTACAATTCCATGCAACTATCAGTGTAATATCAATGTGCAAAAATTCAATTATTAGTGCAAGATCAACGTGCAATATTTTTTGTGTACTATAGTCACACTACTCAACAATCTCCATCTCATATTTATGTATGTATATACAGCAGCTATTTTCTTAGTTATTCTGTTATTGGAATAGTGTTTATTTAATCTTGTTCTGGCCATATTGGCCTCTTACTTATATTTACTTACTGTACTGTACCCCTGCTGTTGTTGCTAAATGGAATTTCCCCACTGTGGGACTAAGGATTTTCTTATCTTATCTTATCGATCCCATGTGAGAGACCATCAGTGTTGGCAGCAGTGCCGCCGCACCTTCTGGCTTTTTCACCAATCGCACTTTGTTACTCTTTATATAAATAAGTGGATTCTCCCTCTGTAGAAGGGAATTCCACATCATCATATGCTTTTGAAAAGAATCAGTAGTAATTCAAATAAGTCATAGATGTAATGATGGACTAAAACATCCCAAATACTTCTATGTAGTTCTTTAACATAAATAAATGGTTTATCAATGGTTTATTATTTGAAAATGTTAATTCATATTTACACATGCTTACACTAAACCAGACACATATATATTCAGGTCATATGATGGGCAAAAAGAACAACTACAACACACAAAACAGAAATAGCATAAGAAAAGCAAGAGAACAAATGTTTTGCTGGATGAGAGAGGGTTTAGAGCTGTGCCTCAGTCAAAGCACATGTCTTGTGGTGAGTACTTTCACCTGATGCACCCAAGTTTATTCTTGGAGATTCTGATAAATGTTCAGTTAAAAAGTGCACATTCTACCAGTATCTCTAGATACTGTCCCCTCAGGAAGACCATGGACATGTGTTATGGACCTGTCAAAGATGCCTACTGGGGGCATTTGACCACAGTATCGCCTGTCCATCAGAGGCTACTAGAGAGTGACAAGAATCACCAAAGACAGAACAACAACAGAATAATGACTCAATAGGGCTGTTTCGATTGCACATTATGAGAGGTCTTTAATGGCCCTTATAGTAATGATCAGGTCTGAATACATCATTTTCAGTGTAGACTGTGTGACACTGACTTGAGTGTCCATCAAATTAAAAAAATCTTATAATTCAGAAAAAAAAGCTTAAAGGAACCAAGATGAGACAGCTAGAAGACATGTACAGAGACAGATTAAAAACAAACACTCTGGCATCAGGAAATCCCAGAGAGGCACGGCAGTGAATTAAAACCATGAACAATGTTCCACACAAGGGCAGAGGATAGAAAGGGTAGAAACCCACCCTTGCCTCATGTTGTAGTGAGGATCTGGAGAGTACAAACAAGGTAAACACCATTTTTTGTCGGTACTGTAACTTACTAAATATGCAGATGACACTGCCTTGTTGAACCGAAAGTGTTCGTTGACTTTAGAAAGGCTACATGGATGTATTAGTAAGTGGGAAAGGTAGTCATGTGCACATCCACAAACACCAGAGAGCAACATAAGAACCAAGAACCACTGGTTCAAACTTAGCCTGTTTTACGGGGGAGTTCTGCTTCCAGTGAACAATCATGACTCCATTTTATTTCCACTCTTTTCCATTTGAGTGGAACAGTGATGGCTTTCCCTGCTTCTTGAATTAACAGCAGCATGCTTTCACTTTCATGTGAAGCAGGCATTATCTGTTATGTATTAATGTTAATGTTTACATCTTGTGTTTGAATGACCACAAAACACTGTATAACCAGAAAAAAACAACTGAAGAAGTCCAGATGTGATTTAGGATACTGCACAGCAGGAGAGAGAGGGGTGGTTGAAGAAATGAGCATTCATGCCACACAAATCATCTTTTTCATGCCTCAGTCAAGCAGTCAAAGGTAATAATGCAAATATGCTTTCCCCGGCTTCTCCAAGCTCTTTCAATCCATTAATATTTTTCTAATCTTTTGCAAACAACCCTCGTCTCCCATGAAAAGCCGAGCCCCTCCAAATGTGTGGATGACAAAACTGCTGATGCAGTCAAGGGTATTCTTTTTGGGAGACTAAAATTAAAATAAATAAAAAGAAACTTACAAAACTTAAGAAATGATGGCTTTCTATGTAAAACCTGGAAGCCAGAATAAAGCCAAAATCCAGCTGTTTGCTCATCTTAAACCAAAAAATGATGCAGTAACAGAGAAGATCCTCAGTATATAAATATTATTTTTTATATTGCTTTATCCTGGATTGTACTGGGTTATGTTCATAATGTTCAGTTGCTAATGCAGGAAGCAAACTGCAAAATTTCAGTTTTAAAGTACTGGATTGAAATGGCCAAATTTGTTAAGTCACCACCAAAAACTTGTGCCGTTAACCAACAGAAAATACTGCTGACCTTTCAGGTAACAGAAAGCCTGAGTCTAACAGAGGAAGCTCTCACAGATAATTATCTGTTTGATGATTTGTTTTCACAGTCATTACATGGTCAAACATTTCTATTTAACTTTGTCACTGATAGAATATGCAGTCAGTCACCACTAATTAACTGGTATTAACTTGGATAAAGGGTATTAAAAGACAGCAAAAGCCACAAAAACACTGATAACTCAGTCAGAAATACAGAGCAATTAACCTTATGTACAGTGCTTGTGTAGGCAGTGAACACCAGACTGTCTGAATGGTGATGCATTCACTTACTTTTACACATACTGAAGAGCCTTTGAACAGTGATACCACCACTTACCGTTTGTGATTTTCATATGTAGCGTCGTCTTTTATTCAACCTCCTCTCCTCGTTTTTAAATGTCCATGTTCTATATGGTTTGTAGAAGATCATGAGACAGGAGTCACTGGTGCAAATACAGTACCTCTCTAGAATAAACTGTGTGACCCGATGGAGAGCTACTCCAACTGACTACCACTAAGCTGTTAATTGCTGGCAAGTGTGTTAGCAGTTAGCTTGCCGACTGCAGAAGCTCATCAACAAGCCCTGAGTCACTACCCCCAGGCTTCTGGCGCATTGGCCCTTCACCTTCATGTAGGAGACTGGAGTTTGTGTCCCATCCCAATCCAACAGTTTATGATAATTAACCAGCTTATGATAATTAAACATAATTTATCTCCAGCTTTAACCTAGTGTTTTAGTTGCTTAACTGTAACTTACACAAGTTGACATATTGTGTGCTGCATATGGCAGCTTTAAAGTATAAATGAACTGGTCTTTTTTTGGGATTCGCATGGCTGGATACATCACAGTTCGGTTGCTGTTGTACAGAATTAGAAAACCACTTGGACAGAATAAGATAACCTGTCATAATAAAAGGTAAAAGCCTTGGCTCGGTTTGGTCAAATGTCCTCAAACTTCCCTTCAAATATCAGAAAAGGTCAGTGTGCGTGGATGTTAAGAAAAAGAGCTGGTAAAGGTGGAACTTCACAACAGAATCACTAAGCAGCAGTCTGCTTTTATTAGTACAAGGATTTAGCAGGTTTTCAACCCTGAAAAGCTTTGCTTTGATATTGAGCTGGAGAGGTCACTGGAGGACTCTATATTTCAATGAACACACCTGTAGAAGCCAATGCAATGTAATACAACAGCTTTGCAATGATAATGTCTATTTTACTACTGTCTGAGAGGTTTTTGAACCCAACATCTAAGATTGTAGTAACTGGACCTAATTATTGAATTATTGTTGAAGTATTAGACTGAATTATACTGCATGGTTCCCTATTTTAAAGGTCCTCCAACTCCACATTTCTGATGTCCGATGGGTGGTGTTTGTATCCGAACATTTCTGTAACTGAAAAACTGACCAGCCACTGACCAGCTGTGAGAGGGTGGTGTGAGGAGGAATCATACAAACAAACAAGTGCAACCACACGCATTATTCTCCTGTTGGTTGCCACCCGATGAAGTAAGTCCAATGTCCACTCTCCTTTTAGCTCTGGTTTGGTCTCCATCACGTCCTGAAAGAAATATCTGGTATTTAGCTGCTAAATATAACCACTAATGTTCACCATCTAAAGGCTAACTCTGTTTGTCTGCTCTCTGGTGCTGTGCAGGCAGAGTACGGTGGGTTCATCAGAGCTTTTTGACATAAAAAAGCCTGCTGACACTGGGTCAATCAAAACAGTAAAGCTGCAGGTTGCATTACAATTACTGATTTTACCCACTGCTCATATAAAAATATTGATAAGTGCAGCTTTAGGGTCAGAATTCCAAAGATCTTCATGTCTTTGAATCATGAAACAGGAAACACACAAAAAGCTTCACGAATTTGTCCGAGGTCATAGAACTGTGTAATGAGCTGAACCAGTTTTTCATTTTGGGGTGAACCTTTCTTTGGGGTCTTTTGAACCAGAGCACTCAGTGGTCAACTGGTATACTGTAAGCACTTTTCTCCACACTCGTACGAGCAAATTCTCCCTTTACTATTTACAGTAAAAATTTTCTCTCTGCTCTGCTCCACAGCTTTTACAGCCTTTATTAAACAACTTAATTAGTGTGGTGGTTGCTGGTCTGAGAAAAAAAGAATCATCACTTGTCTATTTAATTAAAGTCTTGAAAGGTCAGTCCACCCAAATTATGAAAATTACCTCTAATATTTACTTTGGATGGCCATGAAAAAAGTAAAGCACATTCTGGATATTGTGTATCCGTGTGTTCATATATATATATATGTTCATATTATTATATATTGAATATGGAATACTAAATGTTGTGTTGTTCCCATTTAGTTGAATGGGAAAGTAATTGCCCATTTAAACATTAATTCTAGGAGACAGGGTTGTAATTGAAAACGTAATCCAGCTGACATTATGGTTCCTTCAAACTGCCTTTACTCTCAGTGATTAGTTGAATATACGAGTACGCTCTCAAACTCTTGCTCATGCTCACCAGTGCACTTAATGTTGCTCACTGAGCTAACAAAGGAATCAGCTTACTTTTGAAGGACTACTAAATAAATTGACTATTTTTAATTTATTTTATAGTTAATCTAAGCTGATTTATTTTTATATGTTTTATATGTCTGGAGAGGATCTTTCATTGTAGACTCCCTCTGTCCCACATCCGAAAAGGTTGAGAACCCCTGCTTCAGTGAGTAATGTGGACAGCAGGATGGTGTATGTGGGATTGAGTCCAAATAAACTGGTGTATGTGTGTGTGTGTGTGTGTGTGTGTGTGTGTGTGTGTGTGTGTGTGTGTGCGCATCCGTGTGCTCATTGTAATGACAGAACACGCCACCCAGTGCAACAGTGTGACTAACTGATGTGTTTTTAATTATTTTTGGACAACATCCATCCATCCATTTTCTACTGCTTATCTGGAGCTGGGTTAAGCAGCCTGAGCGATGTGGTCTGGACGTCCCTCACCCCGGCAACATTTAGCTAGACAGGCTTCAGATACACACATTAGGAGAATATGTTCACTGTTGGTGTGGGTCAACTCAGGATGACAAATGTAGAATATCACCAGACTTCTTTAATTTGCCACTCATCTGTAAAAGTGTTATTGTCACATCATGTTACACAGTATAGCTACAGCCAAACTGAGACACACTGGAGGTGTCTTGTGGACACGTGTGTAAATGAACTGCACTACTGTTTCTTGATGTATAATTGCAGGTAACAGAATGTCTGTGAGTTATCAGGTTAGACAGGGACAGAGAGTGCTGTAATTACTGAATCCCTCCACACCAACTCATCTGCTCTCATTAACCAGACCACAGAACTCATTGGCTCATTGTCCCTGACTGTGTGTTTGTATGTATGTATAGCATCTTCTGTATTTTCTCTCACTTTATTTGCCTCTCATCCTTTACTTTCTCTTCTCATCAGCAGGTCTCACTTCTCAATGTGCTAAACTAGTTCTCACAGCAAAGCAGGTTCATTAGCAGCAGGGGTTCTCTGTTTGTTGCCAGCCCTCCGGCGTCATTGCGCGGTGACTGGGGCACTCAGCCAGTGTTACCCAAAGTGTGCTGAGTGTTGAGGTTCCAGCAGAAGAGTTCAGAAGTCTTGTCACCTACAAACAACATGTTAAGCTTTATCTCTTTGCTCAGGCCCTTGACCCGTCCTCATGTTACTGTCTGTTTGGTGTTCCAATACAAAACTTGGTTCAGTGAAGTTTAGTTGACACTAAAGGTTGCCCATAACAGCTTTAGAATGGCTCAATAAAAAAAGCACTCAGGCTGTTATTAATGAACACAACATCTGGTTTCTGTAACGCAAACAAATAGTGGATGGATGTTGTGTCTGAATTTGAATTTGACCACCAATGACCTGCAACTACACTACACTTTTTGTTTTGTTACTATATTCAAGCGCATACTGGGCTGTAATTAAAACTCAGTATTAATATCCTGATAGTACTGATTGATAGCAACACCATCTCCACCTCCACCTGCTCTCTCTCTCTTTCTCTCTCTAATTCTCTGTCTCTATCTAATTTCATCACATTTCTTTTCATTTCCCCTGAGCGGGTTTATTATTCCCAGTGTATTAATCATTAGATGTACTAAGAGCTCTGTATCAACACTTTATTAGTACCACTCTAACAGCAGCAGTTTTTCTCAGGTGGTGATAAACCATAGCTAAAGACAGTAAAGTATTTTTATAATCAGAATCACTACATTATCATTTTTTATTTGAGGCAAACCCAACCTGAGGTGTGCCTGAGCACACCAGTTCTCCTTCTCTTGCACCACAAACATCATTACAGTGCTACAGTAGTACAACACTAAAAACAGTACAGGACTTCTTGTCACAAGGCAGAGCAGCTCACGAAGTGTGATATTTAATTTTATTTTTTGAGTGACCGTTTACACTTTGACTGGTGTTTTGTGGAGTGTTTTAGCTGTAATGTCAACATTTAGGGTGGCTATGAGGGTGTGATCACGCCTCAGAGTGTCAGTTTGGTCTGAAGCATTGTGAAAAGGCTGAAGAAACTCAGTTTCCAGTCCCTGTAACTGTGGCATGAAACTGCATTATTTGTGTCTTTGATTAACCTTGGATGGTGAAACAACCCATAAGGTCCAGTGAAATTTAGTGTGTGCACCTGTCCAAAAAATATATAATAAAAAAAAAATAATAATAAAAAATTAAGTATGCATTAAAAGAAAATCCTTTTTTTTTTCTTTTTTATCTTCCTGTATTTTTGATGTTTGATGTTTAACCATTCTGATGACTAGCAAAGCTCCCATCATAGAAATCCAGCTTGACTCCTACATGGGTATAAGCACTTCAGAGTAATCAAATCAAATCTCTGGCTCCACAAAATCTGAGGCTACAGCCAGGAGCTGGTTAGCTTAGCTTAGCACGAAGACTGGAAATGGATTGACAGTTTGAAAGTAACAAAATCAGGCACTTGTAAAACTTAATATGTTAGAGTCAGTTTGTTTAAGTTGTACAAAAGCCAATATGTAAAAATGACAAGATGCGTTTATTTAGGAAACTGGGCTCCAACTCCTGTTTCACTGAGAGAAACAGATGAATATGAGCTTCAGTCCAGAAAGCCATTTCACTCAGCACTTCATGTTATCATTATTTCAAAGAGTGGTTTCAGACCATCAGATATCACATATCCATAAAGCATTAGCTTCTTGTGTTTGGTTCAGACTACCTGCTGGAGGACGACTGAGTCACTTCAGTACTACTTTGTGCTCACCTGGTTAAATTAGCTCATCAGCTCAGCTTAAGTTTCTTTTTGAGTTTGTATGGTTTTCTGCTGAGGTCAAACCATGTTATTTTCTAAACACTATATTGTTTGATTTACATTTATTTTGTATTAGTCTTTTCTTGTCAGGCCCTGGTAAATGTATATTAGCTGTAACGTTCGAGCTACTGAGACATTAATTGGCCTATTTTATTTAAATTTTTACTTAATTGTTTGTCTCTCAACTGGCTGTTTCACGCCCTGAAAGTGTGCCGACTTGAAAATGTGATCTTTTTACGTGTTCAGCACAATTAGCATCAGCTGAAGTCGGTCAGCATTGTTGGCTCGCTTGGCTTTGAAGACGGCTTGTTAGCCAAGTCACTGGAAGCCAGTAAACACAGATCCAGTCTCGTTCTCCTGCCTCTCTGTCCCTTTTTTGTATTTCTTTCTCTGTTGTCCTCCCACTCGTAGGTTTAATCCCCCTCCCCTCGCCCGACTGCCGTTGCAGAATTGGAATGGGGTGAATGTGAGGAGTTGAGAGGAGAGAGGTCAGTGGTGCTGGATGAGCAGCTGAGGAGAAACTAAGACTCCCACAGCTTCTCTCTATTCGTCTAACAGCCAGAGACAATGCAAATGACTGTTACTGACTGGCGGCTACAAATCCCTCTCGTTTCTGCTCAGACACACAAATGAACTCTGGGCTTTAGATAGAAAAGATTGAGAAAGAGTCAGAGAATAGAGAATATGTGTGTCTGAATGTGTGTGATCTCATACTTCTTTTGAAAACCAGTTTGATCTTTAGACCCTTAGCATGAGGACATTTCAGACCGCCCTCATTCTTCATAAAGGAATGAAGTAAAGGAGTACCATGACAAAATAGTGATGATTATGTTCTCAGTTACTCAGCCAACCCCAAATGCTTCAAGCAAACAAGCAAATTCTGCAAATGGATTTTTTTTTTAAGCAAAGCATCCATCAATTAGAAATCAATTAGAAGCTTGGATTACATCTCTAAAAATCAGCAGGCAATTTTGATTTCATTTGATTTGCATGGAAACTGCTATCTAAGCTTTTATTGTGAAGCAGCTGCTGGAAGTACTAAGCCGCCAACAGCGAGTCATTCCCTAAAAAGATGTTGATAGATGTCTACATTTGCCATTTTTCTGTACATAAGGGGGAGTGCCTCAGTGAAACCACTCCTATGTGTCAAAGGAAGGTAACAACTGAAAGTGAACCACTTGCTGGTCCCACAGTGACAGCATCTCCTCCGTTATGCAGAAGTTCATTTTGTAAATGAGTGGATTTATGATGGTTGTGGTTCCGACTAAAATATGAGCCGGGGCACCTGCCAATGGGTTTAACAGATCTGAATCCAGTCCAAACAAAAAAAAGAGTGTTACTTACTGGAATGCAGCCTAAAGGATGTTCAAAGTCACACTGACTGTAGCCACTTTGCTTTGTTAGCATTCATAATCACTGATGACCATCATGCCTCAGCATCCTCAGAGACTGAGTCTGACTGCTGCTGAATGAGGCAGATCTTCAGTTCAGTACAAAAACAGGAGGAGGCATCAAATCAGTGATCACATTTTCTGAAAACAGTTTCTTTAAGTGATTACACGTGTTGGAGATGTACTTTGTGCCCAAGATGAGGTTTACGGTTAAATTAGATTAAGATTAATCTTAGAATCAGATTAACATTTAAGGCAATTGGTATAATTTAGGATTTGTTCAGGGTTCAAAGGGTCAATATTAGAATTTGGGTTTAGATCACTTTAAAGGTTAATGATGTGTTTTTGTAACTTATGTTCCCAAACTGTCAGGTGCAAACACCCATCACAGTTTACAGATACTTCCTGTTTCAACTCTGACCTCCTCTGTGTGCACATAGATTTCCCACAAGATTGCAATTCCCACAAGTTTCACTCAGTTTCACTGACAATGTTCTTTGTCTTAGTTATTATAATTATCTTTGTAAATGAGCAATCTGGCACATTAGTTTGTTTGTTTGTGACAATGTCATAATTTGTTGGGGTTTTGAATGTAATGAAATTATAGTTTAATCTCTGAACACGTGAACACGTGAACACCTTCTTTAGGATGGAACCACAATAAGGTGTGGGACTCCCTGGCATCTGAACGGTACAGAACTGGTTCAGTTCTGGACAGGGACCTTTATACCCTCTTCTCTCTTCCCACACTTCCTATTTCTCTCCACTCTTCTCTGTCCAATTAAGACAGAAACGCACAACAACTATTAAAAAAAAAAGCACCAGATAAAGTTAATTCAGGTTTAGAATTGGGTTAAAGTTCCTCTTTACTTGATGTTATATTTAGTGGTAGCAGAGGGAATGACAGGAAGTGTGGGGGGAGAGAAAGGGGTATGACAAGCAAGGGTCCCCCCAGCCAGGAGTAGAACTGTGAATACTGTGGTTGTGCAGTATTTGCTTTAACTATGAAGCTGCTGTGGCACCAAGATTTGATTAAGCTTTGAGTCAAGGCTTAATTTCTTCAGAAGGTTCTGCAAATAGTTTAAAGATGTGATCAGTCTCTCTGCCTGTGAATTTAGGTGGAGGGAGTTCAGTGTTTCTGCAAAGTTTTTAAAGACTTCACACTGTCAAATACACTGCAAATTGAAATCATCACTTTTAAATGCCTTGCTCTGCTCCAGTTGAAAGGTTAGTAAGTAGGAACTTTCTGAAGATGTGATGATTTTCTGAGGCTATTAAAAGTTGCTTTTGTCAGAGAAAGCAGGATTTTATATAACATGCTACCCCACCGCTGCCATCTGGGATGGAGGGGAGAGTTGCTCTAGTTTTTGCTGATTAAAAAAAAAAAAAAGAACACATTCACACAGAGCAAGATGCACACACAAATACACACGCACACACAAACAGTCTTATATAACTATTTACTAAGCCATTCCGGTTAAGTCATTCTATTGACGGGTTAGGTCTATTGACTGGGTCTATTGATGTCTTAGAGCTCCTGCAGGTCCACAATAGGAGTGACACAAAAATAATCTCTCTCTCACACACACACACACCCACACACATAGGACACACAAAGTGGATTATGAGTTAATGAACTTCTTTTGTGGCAACACTGGACAACACACACACACACACACACACACACACACACACACACACACACACACACACACACACACTGGCAGACGCTCTCAGAGAATTGAAGCGACCCGTCTTCCTCCACCTCTTGTTTTTCTTAGAGACACTGGTAGTTTTATCGGTTTCAGTCCTCATTAATCAGTCGTCTTCAGCTCAGTGTCTTAATGGCAGAGGACCTGTCTGACAGCATGAAAACACAACAAATTATTGTAACACAGCAACAAACACAGGTCACTGCCAAATCCTCCACAAGCCTGTAGGCTCTGTTCCATTGTGTCATTAAGCTGGTCATAAATCAATACTATTATCCTGCCTGTGTTTATTAGCTGATATAAATCCATAGTCATTTTGCTGTGCTGCTGGCAGCTCCATCATTATTCAGACAGCGACACAGAGGATTGTGACTCCATGCTACTGCTGCAACTTCAGTACAATGTTAATGAGGTTGAAGCAACATTCAGATGAAATTTTAAATGTGCAGGTAAGGAGCCACTGCCTCTGTATTGATCCCTCGTCTCAAGTTGTCAAAAGTATTTTGATTTATAAATATGAAATGAAACACCCGGACCCAACAACCTAAAAACTAAGCTAATTAACAAACTTTATTTTAAGTGGTTATGGTTACAATTTGTATACATCCTTAAAATATATAAAAGAAATGTTTGGGTTTTTTTTTTTATAGGCTTTGCAATTATTGCCACATTTTATCAATAAATCTGAATATTGTGGGCTCTCAACAGGACAAAACTACAAGCTAAGACAACTAAGAGACTCTGTGAGTCTGTACTCAGGCACATGGGTGCTAATGTAAACGTTGCTATGCTAACAGTCCCTCATAATGACTGTGAACAAACTGATGTTTAGCAGGTATTGTTTACCAAGGTCAACGCTATAGCTTAGCTTCTTGTATGCTAACGTTTGCTGATTAGCATTAAATGCTGATGGGAATGCAGTTATTAATGCAATTATTCAAAAGTACTGTCAAAAGTATTGGACAGTTTGAAAAGTTTAATCCAATTATGGCACTAAAAGAAAATGTAATACACTGAGACATTAGTGTCTGCACAAAATTTTGTGCCAATCCACATTATACAGTGAGACATTTCACTGCATAAAGTAGATAAGTGAAAACTTTGACCTGCTGTCAAGGGATCACCAAAGTCAATAGGTGTTATTTTTTTTATATTTAAGGACCAAAGAACAGAGCTCAAACACAGAGGCAGGTGGGGATACAGTGTATTGCAGTTTATTGCCAAAAGGAATACAGTTCATAAGTACAGTACAGTACATAAGAATTAAGCCTGCATATTTACCACAATAGTCAGCAGGATGATCTGGTGGAGAGTGGAGAACAGGTGTATATGCTGAGGGTGTGGCTGATGAGGTAATTGGAGACAGGTGAGCAGGAGCCCTGGCATGAAATTGAAAGTCACAACCACGCCCAGGCTTAGACACACACAGACAAGAAAACAGACAAACAGGGGACAAACGAGAAACAGTATGGAGGAGAGAACACCAGAAACACAAGCAAGGGGGAAAGAATGTCAGCTCCTCTGACCACCACAGACATCTGCACCAAATTTCATGGCAATCCATGCAACACTTTCCAAAATATTTCAGTCTGAACCAACAGGGCACACTGACCAACTGACCGACACTGCCATCCCTGAAGTCGCTGTGGTAGGCTCCCTGGAAAGCCTATGCTAAAGAGATGTGCCCATCCAGTCTGCATGTGCCTAATCAGAGAGAAGTCTGTTCTTGCAGGCCTATTGTGTTTTGCAGGCCTATTTTCATGGATGGAAACCATTATGACAAGGGTTCTCTAACATTGAGAAAGTACTTAACCCAAACCATGATCTCCTCCTGAACCCAACCAAGTAAATTCTGACAGTAAAAAACAGAACAAATACAGCACATACATACAAGAGAAAAAAAGAAACATATGAAATAAAATATGAAAAAAGAAAAACAAAGAAAAAGGAGCAATGAAAAGGAAGAAGACCCCTGAGAGGAGATTAAGGCACAGAATCAGATGCAGAAGGCATTTGCATCTGAAGAGATTCTTTTTGTTATATTAGACAGTTTTCTATGTGACGACATTTAATCACTTTTCATATCATATCATATGAAATACACTTCCATATGTTATAGTTATTTAATGAATACACTGTTGTAACAGCTGCTGTGACAGTTTTTTAAATTTTTTTTTTAACTGGATTCAAACAGTGCATTCATCACTGAGCTAAGCAGACGCAAGTTCTGTTAAGGACAAGTTCAGTTTAAGGTTTTTGACAAACTCGGCACATTAAATACTGCATTTTTGTAGAACCTTATCTAGATTAAATTCAGATATGAATATAAATGCTTTGACAACATGCAAGAGGTAAAACTTCCTCAAAATATACTTTTTCTTCTTTGTGAGAACAAAAACTGACCTTTTCAAGGTTGGTTCTCAATGTTTGGCTCACACCGAGGGCAGGCTTTCTCTGTGATATTTTTCCTGTTTTGTTCATTTAGTTGGACATTTTAAAAGTGCACTGAAAAGAAATGCAGTTTCCATGTTTTAAAGGGAAAAAGCAGCACAAATGTTATGAATAGCCCCAATGTCCACTACTGTTATTGAAATATGACAGTAAAAAAACACCCACTCACTCTGAGATGAAATTGGTAAACAGCACTCATCCAAAATCTGAATGGACTTCAGGTTCACTGCCTCAAGGACTCAATTATAGTTTCAAGGTTTATGAAAAAAGAAACTCCTTTTTTTTTTTTGAAAGGCAATCCATTATCTTCAATGTGATTGGCTCAAGTGAAGGAAACTCTGCCATCATAACAGACCTTTTCAGATTTTATCATCCATATGCATACCTCTCAAAGTTCTGACTGCTGCTCTGCATACTGCATCCTCTTTAATTACTCAATTTAATTTGCTTCATTTAAACTTATTAATTCAATCATCCATCCATTTTCAGTGCTGCTTATCCTGTTCAGGGTCCCAGGGGTCTGAAGCACATCCCAGCATGCACCGGGAAAAAGGCAGTTCATTTAATCAGTTATCTAATTATTCAGTATACCTGGATGTTTCTCCCTGGCCTCTGGCCTGTCTTTAGTAGCAGGTCTGTGTGATTTTTTTATTGACTTGTTGGGTTGTGAAATCCATTTGGAAAGAGCTGCAAAACATAAGGAATATAATATCATATGGTCTTCTGACGAAACAATGTCAGGTGAAAGGTCCTGAAGGAGAATATATACAGTGGCTTCAGAAAGTATCCTGACCCACTCACGTTTTGCTGTCTTTATTGTTCTAGATTTATTTTAATAAATGTATAAAATTCCTACTTTTGCCCTCTAATCTACACTCAGTAACCCATAATGACAAAGTGAAAATATATACATTGCAATCTTTGAAAACATATTAAAAAATCAGAACTGAAATTTCTCATCTTCAAAAGTATTCAGACCCTTTGCTGTGCCTCTTCAAATCATGGTCAGGTGCTTCCAGCTTGCTTTAATTATCCTTGAGATGTGTCTAGAACCTGACTGGAGTCACCTGTGGCAAACTGAATTGATCAGACACAGCTTAGAAAGGCACACATCTCTGTATATAAGGCCCCACAATTCACACTGCATGTCAGGACATAAACCAAGCCAAGTTCAAGAAACTTTAGAAAGTATTCAGACTCCTTCAGTTTTTTACACTTCATCATGTTTTATATTCAGTATTTAAGTGATAAAATTACTGTTTTTGCCCATCAACCTACACTCAATAAACACTCAACAAAGTAGAGGCCCCTTTTGGCAGTAATTACAGTTTTGAATCTTCTTGGGTAAAGTCTCTGCAAGATTTGGTTTATCCCATTCATCCTGGAAGAATTAGATTGGACAGGAAGTGTCTCTGCACAGATGTTCTGTGGGGTTTATGACTGGGCTTTGGTTGAGCCACTCAGATGACTGAAGGAAAAAAAACAAACTGCAATTTCATCACGGCTCGTGAAAGCTTTTTGCTAACAGTCCGGTGATGTTTGTCAAGTCTGCACAATATGACTGATAAGTAAGCTATGTGTGTGCTTGCTTACTATAAGCAAGCACACACTTCTTGGGTAAAGTCTCTTATATGGAGAGTAACATTTCTAATTTAAAAGGATTGAACATCTCATAAACATTTCTATTTTTGCCCCAGTTTGTGCCCAATCATGTTGTTCTTTCCTGAAAACTTATTAGGATATTACATGGACATTATGAAACCATAAAGTAAAGCATCACACACAGGGACTGTTAGCGCTGCTGTGATGAGTGAGCCAGAGGAGGAGAACCCCAGGAGAAGCTGATGTGCTAAATCACACAGAGAATTTCACATTTCCACTGCAGTAAAAAATCTGAAGAGCTAGTTGCTGCGAAAACAAAGTGGTAGGGAATTTTGCCTTTTGGTTCTCTGTGAGAAGAAACTAAAAATAAGGTAAGCAATGATATGCAATAAAGGTGTGAGAAATCTGCACCACAGCTCTGTGTGAAGGTCTGGATAAATGGGACAGCAGAAACATGGAGACACATCAATAGGCTTCATACAGGGTTACATGAGTGGTGGTATGTGGTGTGGGCCAACAGACTAGCAGCTAGAGTAGCAGGTTGATTATTTTGGGACAGGGGCAGAGCAGGCCTGCTGGCTGACACTGTGCAACCTGGATGGGTGAGCTTTAACCACCAGCTGGTGGTGCATGGGTCCTCACTTCTCTCTCACTGTGCCAGCTGCTGCATCTGGCAGGTTAATTGGTTTGGGACAGGTTAAAGCTCATTCACTGATTAGGTGTATGGTCACACCTGTGTATGTAGCCCCCAACCCCTAACCTCTTTTCTGGTTTGGTTGTTGAAAAGTGGGCAGACTATGTAACAAAAAAAAAAGTGCCGTCTGTTTTTCTGTAATGGCTCAGTTAAAGTCAGGTTGAACACAAAAGTATGAATCTGAGACAAACAGGTGAATTAACAGTTTAACTTTACTCAAAGACAGTTCAGGTGGAAAAACAAATCCAAAGCAGGTGGTCAAACATCCAGACAGCAGGCAGGCAAAAGACAGGGCTGGAAAGCTATGGAGACATTCATAATACATTCTGGATGACTGCTGAGGTAAGGTGGATGGTATATGTACCAGGGAGATAATGAGGGAAATGGGAACAGGTGAGTGAGTGGGTGGGAAGATCAGAAGATGGGAATGGTGAGAACACCGGGGTCACTGCAGGTGTGAGTAGCTGGGTCTGCCAAGACAGGAGAGTTGGAGTGAGGCTTATTCCACCCACAGCAATTGTCTTGCCCTGAAACTGTGTAGTTTTTGCCTGGTCTGGACCAAATGAACCGAACTATGGGTGTAAAAACACCCTGAAACAGCCTTCGTCAGCCCCTGCAGCATCGAGCTGTCTGTGACTGAAGCTGTCATTTCCTGCTGCAGAAACTCTCAAGCTCTCATCACATCAAGGCTTGATTACAGCAACAATTCCTAAATAAAATTCAGGATACTTAAAAACCACATCTCTTCAGTTCTCCATGACCTCCGATGGCTCCCAGTCAAATTCAGAATTAAATCCTCCTCACCATCTTAAGACCGTCAGCAGCTCCCTCACTGATCTCCCTGACAGTCCACCCCCATCTTGCTCATTTAGCTCCAGAGATGCTAGACTCTCACAGAGCCCCCAAGACCAAGAGCTGAACCCGGGCTGCGGGGGCTTTCTCTGTTGCTGCTCGCTCTCCCTGGAACACTCCACCATCCCATGTTAAAGAGGCCCCCTTCATCTCAACATTAAAACAACTTCTCAGCTCGCCTTTAAACCCATATTTCATTCATTTTCAAAGAGATCAATGAAAGAGAGAATGAGTTAGACAAGCTATTGGAGCAGCAAGTACCTCAGAGGTGAGGTCAGGACTCTTGCTGCGTTCGAGTCCTATCATTTAAACTGTAATCAAGAGCAGCCGATTGGGAGGAACCTTTCATGTCAGCCTCCGGATTGTAAATCCGACACACAGATATCTGGACTTTGTGAATTTTAGTTTGCATGTGGTTTCACTTGGTAACAAACTACTTTAAATAATAAAAAAACACAACAAAAGTAGCTAAATCAGTAAGTGTATTTGATGTTACTGCAAGGTTAGCACGAGGGCTAATTACCGTGGCAGGATACACAAACACTCCCCAGTCAGAATATGAGGTGTATTTCTTATTCTTTCACTTCTCCTCGCACTACATGAATGCAGCATTTTGTTCTCTAGTTCCAACCAAGCAACAACCTACTGACTGTATGTGGCAGCTCAGGCTAAAGCCAGAGATTCTGCATAGCAGGGATAAACTCTTGTTCTTCAAGAAATTACAGATTTTTTCTGTAGTCGGTTTCCTTTTCTTTTAACTTCTCGCACCAATATGTTTAATTTCAAACTTTGAGAACCAGGCCATTTGTTTCCCCCTGCTTACAGTCTTCATGGCAAACTGGGCTAACTCCATCCTGGCTGCTCTAACTGGACACCTATGAGACTGATATTTATCAGAGGGATAACATATTTAGAGAACAGTCCAATACCCCCCACCCCACCCCCGAAGATGCAGCATCAGTGGCTCCTGGGAGCTCATACATCCTCTGTACTGTCCTCTGGCTGTCTGTCATGACTGCCCTTGAGACGGAGCACAAGCTCCACCCTGCTCTCCACTCATTCTTCGGATCACTGAAAATGGCTTTACGAGCCATGATGCAATTCTTGGAGAACTGAGGGTAAAATATGGATTGAACTCATGTATAATCAACAAATGACCTTCTCAGGAAACATGAAGCCCCATGAGAGACACATCCTCCGCAGTTCACGCTGCAATTGCTACCAGGTTTCATTAATAGAGTGCCAGAATAATGTCTTTATTTTTAATTTCAACTCATAAATAATATTAGAAATGTGGTTTATTAACTGCATTGTTATATTAACCCCAAGCCCAATGACAAGCTTGGGCTGGGAGACTAGAAGCTTATTCTGGAGACTGGAAAGTGTGTGTTACAAACTGGGAGCATGTAGTTTGACAGATGTGGGCATTTACCAGGCAGCAGGGGTCAAATGTGAAAAAAAATGATGGTTGTATTATTCATTGTTTCAAAATCTGATATTGCGTGAACTGTCTGATGCTCAGTGCTGTGTTTTAGTAGAAGATGTTTGTTTCTTTTAAATGGGTGCTGGTTAGTGAAGATTAAAATATATTAAGTCATTACTTTCATGCACTGAATTCAGTGTTCTATAAGAAAAAATGTTCAGTAAAATCTGGCCAAGGAAATATTAAGAGAAGTAGGGTGTGGTCCACAACATGTTTTACAAAGTGAACTGTACAGTTTGTGTTTTAGTTACACCATTTCAGTGTAGTGAAATGAACTGGAGTGAACCAATAACCTTGACATTAGCTCGGTATTCAGGAAGAAGCTCTTCTTCCTCCACCAGCTCCTGCTGCACACAGTCATACTCGTACAATCACATGCTCCTAACACTGACTTCATTTTGTTAAGAAGAGACTGAAGTAATGCTTCATTACGAACATCCACGATGATAATTCTAATAAGCGACAAATGAATCGGAACAAGTGGATGTGTGTAAAATATGAAAAAGCTCCTATGGAGCTATAGATGGCAGCGCAATATTTAACAACACGGCTCTGCACTGAAAACCTCACGGCCCTTCATGTTCTGTTTTATCTCACTTCCTATTCACTTCATTCCATTTCTCTTACTCATTTATTTTTTTTATGTTTAGATGAATGAACTCCCTGCTCTGTTCCAGCTAAAGGCTGCTTTACATTCTGCTCAACACACCACCACTGTCCAGTCAAACCACACACTGTGCGGCTCCACCGCAGCATCTGGGGGGCGGTGGGCTCTGTGCCTTGCTTAAGGGCACCTTGACACTAGTTGATGAGCTGAGAGTCATTTACTTTCTCCACAAGACTAGGTTACAGCAACAAAAGTTGAATTCAGAATGAAACCTTCAATCAAGTGTAGAAGCAGTTGTAGGAATTATGGGAAAAATCACACGTTCCTTTCCCTGGGAGATGTCTAGACACTCTGTGCAATTTGTTCTCCCACCAACACAAGAAGCCATGCTGAGGATAGACGGAGGCCAATAAAGGGAAAAAGAAAGCACTCATTCACCATGCATCAGAACATGTCAACTGACTTCAAGGAGGTAGAGACAAATTTCTATCTCTGTCCGGAGAGATAGAAAGGAAAAGCACTTTGGCATTCAGAGGACTTCTTGTTGTTTTAGAAGAACACACACACTCAGTGACGTTTGGGTTTTGAGAACACACAATGCACGGCCATTTGAATGTTAGAAACACATCTAATGTTAATATAAGACTTAAGAGTCTACAGCCATGCTAGCAACTCTGTGAGTCTGTACCTAAGCAATGCATGTGTATTGAGGCAAATGCTAATGCTAGGGACATGGCTCTAGGGATGGCAATGTTGTTGTTGTTCAGCCAGTGCACTGATTCAGTCCAGGCTGAAATATCCCGAAAAATTATGGATTGCCATGAAGCTCTGTGTAGACATTCATGGTCCCCAGAGGATGACCGCTACTGCCTTTGGTGCCACCATTAGGTTGCCCTTTGTGAATCCTACTGAAATATCTTCACTGTTAATGGTGTTTTATGAATCAAGTGTGTCATGATCATTTTCTTTCAGTCGGACACATACACAAAATCAGTTTTTGTTTTGTTGTGCTGTTTTTTTTTTTGGTAATACTTTATTTCCTCTAAATCTGATAGTGTCATCCTATTGGACATTTCGTTTCCCTAAAGAACTGCATGCTTTTTTGTGTGTGAGAAAAATACAACTTTCCTCGACAGAATAGCTCTACGTAAACTCTGTTTTTATGTTCAACTTGCTGGATGTACATCAAATGTACACCAACTAAATGACTCAAGGTTACACCAGGAGTTCATTTGAATTAATAATTATTAGAAATTCTTATAAATCTTTCTCAGTAATGTCTTGGAAACTACTCAGAAATGATGGACACGTCAAATAAAAGGGTCAAGGACTACATTTCAGAATTTAAGTTGAATTGTCATTAATTATTCCTGAAATGTTTCACATTTTCACCAAGACAATAAGTTACACACACTTGCAGGTTCCTAAGACTCCCACACCATCCAAAATACAAAAGACTTGACAGTTCAGTGTTGTCAGCAGTAGCTCAGACCCTGGTTGTGGTCATCTTCTCTGTCAGGTGAATTGCTGATGTCTGAGAATCTGATCTGAGGAACAAATGTTCCAAACTTGGGGTCGACCTGTTAGCTTAGATCTCTCTGACTTTTACAGCAAATTGAACCTTGGTCATGTGATATCAGTGGTAACTGAACCTTGAGTTTGGCGTATTTTATCACAGGCAAGAGTAATCAACCAGAATCACACTTTAAATTCTGACTAAAACACACAAGCAACAAAATATGGCGGCTGAATATCCAAGAAAAGTTGAATTGAGGGCAACTGGACGTGGCTTTAGATACCTGAGGACATTTCACCTCTCATCCAAGAGGCTTCTACAGTTCTCCAGAACCGAGTCCAGTAGCTTTTCTTCGATAACCAAGACCTGGATGACTCAGAATCTTCACAGACATGGAAGCTGACTAATTTCTGAAGATACGTTTGTTACTTTGGTGCTAACGTACTCCCACCACAGGAAGCAAGAGCTGACATCTTGACGTCAAGACATTCCAATCATAAGAACTGCAATGTTTGAAATGATTGTGATAGTCCACAGGGATCAGGAGGCAGGAGTCGAAAGTTCTGTTCCCTGACTCATCACAGGACCATCTGGAAGCACTGACACTCTCCAATCTAAATAATGAGTCATGATGCCAAATTGTGGCTGTAATGAGGCCCAGCCCAGCTATACATAGAGACCAGAGAACAAAATACAGTGAGAGGTGCATGCGCTGTGAATCACTGTCCCCAGTTTATATCACTAAACACATGGCAGTATTCAGTCCCATTTGTGAATGTGCAGTGAACGCTTCAGTGCTGCCCATATGACTGTTAGTCATTACAGTCAATACACAGAATAAATAGCTTCTCAGTTCTGTTCTCACCTTCTCTTCTATCTTCAGATGGCTCTTAGTTTACTAAACAAACAAAGTATCAGGGTTGTGCTCAACAAAAGCACTTTGTATGAAATGTTGCGTGTGAGGAAAAAATGTTTGTAGCTGATCCAAATGTCACACTCAGAGGGGAGACACATGATATCAGTTATATATGGGGATAACAGCCAGTTTCAGACAGTCTCTCCTGGAAGTCATTCACAGTCTCGCACTCAGTTGTTCACGTTACATAAAGAGCTGTAACAAATGCACTCTCACACCTCTCACACAATTTTCCTATTTTAACCACTAAGGGGGCAAAAATGCAAAGTCTGACCTGAGGCCAGCACCAGGGAAAAGTTTTTGCAGTGCGCTCCATACATTACTACGAGTTAGAAAGTGAGTTATCTAGCTGTCCAATCCAGTAAGTCAGAGATTTTGAGTTTACTGCCACAGGTAAGAACAGGGTCACACTGCTTTGCCTCACCTGTGAGTGATGGTCGTGGAGTGTCATGGTTTTCATATCTGGGCCCGCGTTAACAGGTTGGTGCAGCCACAGACTCAAACCTCGCTGCAGCACTGCATCGTCTAGAGTTTCTGTGTGTTTTTTTTTTTTCTGTTTTCCCAGCAAAAGTAGTGATGATGTTGAGACTGACATCACACCAGCAGCATTACATAAAACTGACACCTATCACCGCAGTGTCAGTGTCTAGGCTATTTCTGAATATGACACACATGTGGAAAAAATATAAATACAGCTGCACACGCACAGATGAGGTAGGAGCTGTGGACCAGGACCGACTGACTGTTAAATCAGATTAACAGTGGTATGAAAATAATTTGATTTGTTTGTCTACCAACGATTTTAATTTTTTTTTTTTATAAATAACACTAACACATTCTACTAATGTGTTAGTGTTATTTCCTCTCCTTCAGGTGCAGAGAACACATGAATATCAGCAGCCAGCTGGCTGTCAGCAGCCGTCCCACACCAATTTGTGTGCATATGAGCACAGTTCTCAAAATACATACGTATTGTGCCTCGTCTCTAAACCAGTTCTGCACTGAACACATTTCATTCATTAAACTCTTGCTGCAAAACTCCTAAGTGCCATTTGCCCACAGTTTCACCATTTTTTTTTTTTTTTACATGTTTTCTTTGGGAAAACACTTTAATGATAAATCATTAACTCAGTTGGTTAAAATCTCAGGACACCAACACGTGTTGGTCCTCAAGTCCTACACTTGAACACGACCCATTGGAGCGTCTCCCTGAAGTAGTGCCCCTATAGTAGCAGACTTTCTGGACTTTCGTGGTCGTGCTACAACTGCAGTGACATTTTTGTTATTACAGAGACAACAAAGCACCGAAAACAGGTTCTTTTAAAAAGTAACTTCAACCTGTTTTCAAAAATTTTTCTCCACTTCTTACACACAATACTCAATGGAAAATATGTGTATATTTCAACCTGGTGTGTGTCCTAGAAACCACGTCACGCCACCTCCGATGGAAATGATGACTAAATCAAAACAATATATACTGGATCAAGCAGTGCAAGCCTCCCACAGCTTTGTAAATAAACATGATTTTTAATTTTCCAACACTGGAGCAGCAACAATAATTAATAATTAATAAAATGTGCACATGTTCTCTGTCTCTCTGTTCTCATTCATATGCACATGTGAGCACATGAGCCTGACTCTGCAGACAGTTTACTGAATATGTGTTTGCTGCTGAACTTGTCTTCAACTGTTGATTTGCGCAGTGATGCTCAAACTCATCTTTAAATTATATATTTTTAAAAAATTATGTTACATTATTTTTCATTAAGCTCCTGAACTAACCTACAAACTGCTGTTTTATGAACTTTGTCCTGAGTGGTCTCATCGTCCCGTGTTTCAGGTGGAGGAAAACATAAGAACTGGACTCCTAAAGAACATCTATTCACTTAAATTAAAATTTCTTGCATAACGTATGAACCAAAAAAACTTTTCCAGCTTCCAGGTTTACTTCCACATTGTGTGGTCCACTGTACATGCACATCCGTGTCTTTCCAGCTGGTCCTGCCCACACATTTGCTGCTCTGGGCTCAGGAAAAGTTTTGCAAATACAAAACCTTCATAGTTTTAAATTCATAAGACAAAGAGTAATAATTCACCTTGTTTGCAGTTGGAGGTGTCCTGTAAAATAGTTTACAGATGATGGTGTGGGTGAGGAGAATGCTTCTTGGGCATTTTGTTTTTTTAAATAGCAGTACCATAAGTGACCAGTGGGACAAACTGGTAGCAAAGCAGTATTTAGAATATGCTATGGGGAGCATGAATGTCTGTACAACATGTCACTGCAATCAGTTTCATAGTTGTCGATGTGTTTCACATTCCTCACACCATGCTGCTTGTGTCTGTGCTTCTTTTTAATTTGTCATTGCTGAGCATACGGAGTGGGTTACAGTGTAGAGACTGGTTTTACAATAGATTTTAGACAAGAATATAAATGAGACAATAGTCCTTACACTTCCAGCAGATGCAGAGTAAAGTGCTTCCCCGAAATAACCTGAACTCTGCGTGTGGAGAAATTCAAAGTCCTAACATAGCAGTTTTAACACTTTGTATGAGACCAGCAGGTGCGTCATCAGTAACTGTGTTCACATAGTCTGCAACTGCCAGGTAAAATCAAACATCTGGTAGAGCAGATGGTGCGCACGCACACACACACACACACACACACACACACACACACACACACACACACACACACACACACACACACACAC
>JBBMJY010000006.1:1419115-1443089 GCA_037833715.1 Toxotes lorentzi
ACACACACACACACACACACACACACACACACACACACACACACACACACACACACACACACACACACACAAAACCCACGAACAGGCCGAGAGGACAAAATGGGGAAACACAAGAAACACAAGGGAGGGAACACAGAGGAGACGCAGGGGATGAGGGACCACCTACCCACATATTAAAGCAAACATCACGAAGACTTGATAAAATAAAATCAACCCCAGCTGTTATTTGAGGATTTTCATTCAGGTTTTAGGAGTGCATCATAGCACAGAGACAGCAACTTATATATGCTTCCTTCAACTCACTACCAGGTGGTGATCAGCTGCCAGCTCTGCTCCTCTCTTTACCTCAGCGTCCAAGGAAAACAACAGTACGATCACAAAGCTGATCATCAGTGTCACGTCAAGGGTGCTCTGGCATCATGTATACTTATGAACCACCTTATGCTCGAAAATAGCATTTTGCTATGGCCAATCTGAGCACAGAGGTCCATTGAGGAAACACCACAACATCTTGGGGGAGTACCAACACAAACATGACATACAAAACACTGGTAGCCTCAATGAAAACAGCACTGGTGTAAAATATAATGGGTTACAGTGCATTGTGTTTCCATTCATTCAAGATCAACGAACTTTTGCCCATTTGATGCATAGTTCTCTAACTTTAGAGAGGAAAATTTAATTCATGGTTGGCTGTTACACTGTTTGACCATGAAAACTCTTCACTTTGGTGACAATGTGCAAACGAATACGAATGTGAACATCCACCACAGAGACAGAGTACAGAGACAACCAGTACAAAATGTCCAAATATGGACTGCATGACATACTTTGTATTGTGTTGTTGGCATTCCTAGACATATAGTCAGATAAAAACACTGAGCCAGATAGATGAGTACACAGAAGGAAATCAGTGTCAGTGATAGCACTCCATAAACCTCACTCATCCAGAGGGTTCAAAGAAGGTAAGAATAACACAACTCTGATGAGAGCAGTATTTCAAAGATATGTTGTTGAAAACTATGAATGGCTGTATTGTTGAACTCCAGTGATGATGACACAATTACGACTTCTGTTGGTCCAGACAATGCAAATGTCTTGTTTATCTGGTTAGCAGGAAGCAGAAAGCATCCGCCGCATCCATCTGGGCTAAGTTCAACTGCTGTCCTTTTGTCTCCAGGAGGGAGTTTAATATTTTCAAGGTTCACCTGAGGGCAGAAATGCCAAGGCCAAAAGCAAAAAGAACAAATGGAGCCACCCTATCACAAAATGTACACTGCCTAACTGAGGAGGAAGGACAGAACAGATCTAGAAACAAATCAGAAAATCTACCAAGGCTACAAAATCCTCTTCACTTTTAAAGTAAAATTTTAAACAAATTGCACCTGGACACAGATCTGCCTCAAAATTTAAGGACTGGTTATTGAGCCTCAGTCCTTTGTTGGTACCAACCAATATGTGTCACAGATTTTAAAGTGTTAGCCTTGTTCCAGACCCATGAATCACTGCCCACATCTCCAATGTGTTCAGCAACTGAAATAAGTCTGGTGTTGTGTTTATTGACATTGTGTCCACCAAGTGGAAAAACACTTGACCAGTCAGAGCGATGAAAAAAGGGATTGGGGCAACATTGTTTTACAACCTAGCTTGTTACCTAGCTTCATTCCTGAAAAAGAAAATAATAGAAAAACAGCCACAAAAATAGTAATAAACATGAATGAGATCATGGTTGTACATTACAGCTTCAATCAGGAGAGACCAACAGATGCTTAAAGAGATATTGCTGTTGATAGATGTTAACCATAGGCAGCAACATGGTCAACAATAACTTGTAGAAATTAGGATGCATAAATGGCCAGAGGTGACAAGAATCCAATGCTGAGCAGCAATGATTAGAGCAGAAGAAAATCAAATTAGAAGTAGCAGCAAACTGTGACCATGAAAAGCCAAAACACCACCACCACAGAATGTAAGGCTTCAGAGATCTTTGATTTGCAGAGGGCAGAAAGAGGGAAACCAGTGACCTGTAAACCACTGACCTTGATAATACTCCCAAAACCTACGTAGGGTGTGGGTTGATCTTGTCAGAGGAAGGGACTTGTGCCGTTAAAGTGACTGAGCAGATGAGCCCAAACATGTAGGTCTGAGTGGAGTGCCTCTGGGGATTAACACGTATAGTGAAGCTTATATGGCCGAGAAGGAAGCTGGCTGTTATTTTGTGATGTTTTCAGCAGAGGTGGAGGACATGATATCAGGGATGCACTGCAATTTTTCGAAACAATGTTTGGTTTAGACAGAGATGCACCTGACCCATCATGTGAGGGATCTATCAGGAGGAAATCCTACAGCAGAGGGAGAACAGGATCAGCCAATCAGCATGATTGGCTGATGTAGCACCAACTGACAAAATGTGCCACCTAAAGGTGGAAAGCCATCAGTTTTAATTCCAGTAATTTTGCTGCATGCCATCTCTTCCTCTACACCCCCAGCTCAAAGCCGAAACGGCCCCCAAACTAAACGTAAAAAACAAACTGCAGGATCCCAGAGTTTATACATTCTTCTACATTTAGCTGTAAGTGCTCAATGGATTCCAAACTTGCTCTGAATGGATCATGAACATGAGAATTTAACAGTTTTAACAGTTTTTTTTTTTTTTTTTTTTTTTACAGGGATAACAAAGCTTTTGGCCTCATCCAAATATGCCAACACACTTGTGTCCAGCATGGACCAATTTTAATGCAAATTGGATTAGATTTGTAGGAAGTGTATAGGAATGGCAGAAAATCTGTTTTAAAAAGTGTGATGAAAACTGATAGATTTGTCTGGAACCAAGGAATCTAGGAACTAAAAGGCCTAGGAAACAACACTGACCATCTGTTCATTGGTCCATGGCCTAATCTTCCACCAAATGTTATTATTTGTTCACTTTTTATTGTAAATTGTAATGTGAGGGAATAGACAAAGATGCACACAGAATGTCTTTGGAGAAGGAGCTTAAAACAGACAGACAAAGTTAGAGAATAATGATGGATTGAGTAATGTACTCAACAGATGTATGGATATACAGAAAAACATCTGCTGTTCAGTGGCTGGTTATGATTTATTACATTAAATAATTGGGCTTAGATAAAGGGAGTCACCTGACCACTATCTAAACTCTCGTTAGGGTCTGAATGAAATGAAGTTGTGATTTACTGTGATTTAAACTTTGTTACAACATAAGTAAACCAGATAACAGAACTCACCACCGTGTTTTCACTGACCAAGAAATGCATCCATAATGCTGTCTGACTCCCCGTCTGACATCCATCGAAAACCGAATCTCAAATTAAAATGCATCTTTGCTGCCCACAAGGAAATAGAATCTGTTAACCTCTCTAACCCTGGCCAAACCACCAGTGAGTCCATCCTTATGAATGTATGTTATGCTGTCTAGTATTTTTTTTTTTCAGATTGGCAGAATTTATTTCAGATTCTAGTCACAATATCAAAGTTTTCAAAAATGCCAATATGTCAAACTGGATTTTGGACTATGTATAAAATGAAGCACAATCTAGATTTTTTTTTTTTGATAAACTGTAATGGAGCATGACAGTGGAGTATACACTATATCTTTAATGAAACAAGCAGATTCAGGTAAACAGCAGTGATTCTCCATGACTGGACTGCAACCCAGTACAGTGTTATCCAGTCCTTCCACATTCAGTATCTCTCTAATGTTGGTTTCTCTAATATCTCAGCCACAAAAACAAAAATTAGGAAATATTAAGTGTGAGAAAGATCCTCTGTCTGTCACTGATATAAGCTGACACATTAGTTGCAAAGAAACAAGCCCAAATTTCTTAGTAGGGAAGCTTAATTGTTGTGTCCGTGCGACAGTGTCATCCTGTTGTGTGACCATGGTTTGTTGGACTGAATCTTGGCATGAAACCATTTGATCTGACTTTAAATAAGGCTGACCAGTGTTGCCAGTTTAGCATCTTTCTGACTAGATTCACCTACTTTTTGTGTTTCTGATTTTCCAGAACAGTGCAATAACAAATTAGCCTCATATTAAGATTAGACAAAATAAATTACATTGGCATTATAGCTAAGGTGGTGTTGTTTAGTACAGCACCATCATGCCCAGCATTCTTACTTCTGTATTTGTGATTTAAGTTCACTATTTGTTTTAAATAGTGTTTTAAACAGAGTGTGTTTGTCAGTGTCTTCAGTTCCACAGTCTCTGCAACAGCCTTCACAAAAATTGAAATTAGAGGCAGATTTAGGTACACAGTGATGAGATGACAGCAGCTTGAAAAAAACTTATAGCTAATGATGATTTAACACCACAGTGCTTAGAGATTAAAAAAACCAAAGTCACATGATGAATTTATGATAAACAGTGTGTGAATGGAGCAAAAGAGAGAAGCCAGATCATCAGCCGCTGCAGAGAAGTCTGTGGCTGCAGGAGGGCTCCACCACCATCAGCACCCAGCGATTACACTCAGAGACCCACATCAAACACTCCTGCTATGCACAACCACCAGGTGCAAGCTGGGTCTGGCTAAATTCTAAATGCTAAAATGCTCACAGTGGACCCTCGAGCTGTTGATTTCATGTGAGGTGTGGAGCAACTTTCAGCTGTTTTGACAGTCCCTGTTGTGACTGTGTCTGAGAACTCGGAGGAGCTCAGTGGGTCAGAGACTCTGAGTGAACTGCTTATGTTTTATGATGAGAATGAAGGAGCAGACTGTGGAGACTCACAGATAACAACAAATCACTGATTGTTATGAATCACTGTTGAGATGCAAATGTCACGAATGGCTAGGTGCCGTTTATAGAATTTATTGTTTGTTCTCATCTGACGTGAGATCAGTAATATTAGAATAGCAGCATAGTTAGGTGATTGCTTTGGTAAAAATACACTCACACTAAATCAGTTTCTGTAAAATACAGGAAAAAAAATCCAAACATCTTCACTATCATCTTAGAGTTTTCTCAGATATGTGGGGGGGTATCGTCATCAGTCATGTGATAACAGGTGGTAACATTTGTGCACATGTTGGAAATTACTTTGTGGCACTGCATAGTCTCATGTCAGCTCATTCATTTGTGTTCACCAGGTAACACATAATACTGCAGGTATGGTGTAAATTCTTTTCTTTTTTTGATAATGTTGTCAGCGTGTCGGCTGTGTTGTGCCTCCTGTATCAAGCTGACCGTCAGTTTTCTCTGTCAGCATCCTGCCTTTTTATCAAATATTTACACCGCAGCAGTGATGTTGTGTCACAGTACTTCAGTGATGACAACCCACAATGGGGAAGAGCAGAGGTGGCAGAGATTGAGGTGGCAGCAAGTGAGTGAGGGTGGGCCGAGGACGGGAGGTCAGAGGAGGTCATGGTGGTCTGGCAAGAGGCGGGTGTTGTGGACACTGACCTTGAATTGCCTTACATATAGCTGAAACATAGACTATTTATCTACACATATTACATTACTCTGAGCAATTATTTTGAATACACGGACTAAGACATATGTTAGCCTATTTGCTAAAACTGCCAGTAATTGTAAGTAACAAGGAATAATTAAGTTTAAAAGGAGAACAACAAAATGTGTTCCTCATTGATCCCCAAGTAAAAGTCTGACACACTGTGTAAAACTGATTTAAAGGTATATAGTAAGTAACATAATGTTCCTTTCATATTGTTTATCTGAGGACCAAACGATCAAGGATTTTACCTGGTTAGTTCAGGACATTTTTATTCAGCTAGTCTAGATGGTTTGCAGATGGCTACTGAAGTTAAAGAAAAACTCTGGTTTATTAGAACATGACTTTTGTGGCAATCAGCCTTCAGATCTGTTAGTTTTGATGACACTGCACTAAGCACAGTGAACACTGGGATCTCGGAAAACTGCGACTTTGTTAAAAAATAAAAAAAAGGTGTAAAGTGGCAACCAGCATGAGAGATCAGACAATCAGAAAGGATTTAAATGAACCCTCAGGTTGGCTTAAAGAACAACGATAAAGAGTTACATTTTTCAAACAGGCTGTAAACACCTGTTAAAGCTTACAGACCCATGTCTTGGTTCACACTCTTGCTTTTCTTGTGAAATGAGAAATGATTAGTGACATTTTTATTGGTGCGCTCACTTTCAGTTTCACTCCAAATAAAGCAGTTGCTGATCTGGCTGTTGTTCTGATATCTCAGAATTTACCTCCCAGAGTACTGTGCATCATATCTGAGAGAACCAGTGGCCACAGCTTCACATATAAAATCAAGTTGTAATAAACAGCAGTTTTCCTTGAATAACTAAATAGTTTAATCCTTGATTGAACTTAAGGTACATTTATGTAAGTGAATGGACTTCTTAAGTTTGCAAAGTAAAGGAAGAAAATTCAGTTCAGTCAGTTTATTTACCTGTAGCTTCTACCAAGAAATGTCTGTTCCTCAGTGTATGAGTAGCCATGACATTTCCACTCTATCATGTGCTCTGTAGTTAGGTGTTAAGTTAGTTGTAAAAAGTAATTCCTATTACGTTTGGACTTTGCCATCATCTTCTTTCTCTCCCTCTCCCCTGTTTTCTTTCCTGGTGCTCTCAACATGATTGGTTTTCGCCTGTGCAGTTCAGTCATGCTACTCATTGGTTTCCTCAGACTTCAGGCTGACCTGTCATCATATGTGGGGCCCTCAATCAAAGGAGCATGCTTTAAGAGTTCACTCTCTCATTTCTTCTGCTCTTAGCCTCAGCCTGGGGGGTGGGTGAGGATCATAGGTGATTTGGGGTACCCTTTACACTGTTCACACACATAGTTAACCTTTATCAAGGAAGTTAGGTCTTTGTGTTTTGTTTTCAGAGGTAGGGATTGATCAGGCCTTGTTTTTTTGTTTGTTGTTGTATTGATTGTTATTCGTCCGGCATGTCCACCTTATCCTATCCTTTGTTAGGTTTGAAAGTATTCACTCATTTCGCTTCTGCTCTGACTCCTTCAAATTCTGTGGATATCATGTGATCATTTCCCTGTATTTTCACCCAGGGGACCTAACAGTCTTCCTGAGTGTGAGTGGAGCAGTTCAAACTGCTGCGTGTTGCTATAATCACAGGTTTGTCTAAGATCTCCGACTCTGGTTTTCCTCAAATGTCTGTGTTATTCATGCTGCTGTGCCTCAAACACTCCCCTGTGTTTCACCACAGAAATTCATGAGTCATTCGGTAACAGTTGAGTGACAATTGGAAAAGGTCATTAATGTTTTAACACAGTGATGGCCATGCTGTCAGTTATCAAATGGCATTCGCAGCAGAAATGTCGCTTTTGTCGCCAGGAAAAGGCTGAATCGTGTCACCCAGTTTGTGTCTTTGATGAAACGGCAAAGATCAACCTTCAGTTTCTGCAGCTCAAGGCGAGAGCGGAAGAACAAAGTGCATGTTAGATTGAAGTGAACTCAAGTCATCTGGGCCCCGCACTTCCTCCACATGTCTGAAATGAACCATTTCACTTTGAGACGGCAAAATCAAATCAGAATAGGCAAAGGAAATCTTCAGATTCTTTCTATTTCTTTATTCTGTGATCAAACTACAGTTACAGTATGTAGGGTCTGGATCACATTTACTGTTTATTGTGCCATTTCACAGAAAAGGCCTGATCTAGCGTACCAGATCACAAGGAGATACCCAGAGTCCCTGGGTACATCTGATTTGGCAGTGTTTCTATTGACAGAGCTACAAGTCTCAGCAGAGCTGCCTTTAATGGCATCAAAGAGAAAAGGCGAGAGATTAGGAGAGAGGAGGATAAGGAGGGGACGTGGAATGGTAAAGAGAAAAATTAAATATTCAGTGCCAGCGCAGCAGGTCTAACGGAGGTAACAGAATACAGCAGAGCAGCTCTTTTGATCTGCAGCCAAATTGAATCATCACCAGGAAAATAATCTTCAGCGTGTTGTAGTTTTCCCGTAATTGTGTGTTGAAACAGCAAGGACACAACACCGTCCAGCTTCAGCTCTCACTTACACTGCTCTGCTCAGCTGGCTGACCACTGCTCAGTGTCCTGCTAAAGGGCACAAAGACTGAAAGGAAGCAGTGGGGTAATGCTAAGGTATGGCAGGCTCTTTGAGAATAATACATCCAATCAGTTAGCACAGAACGATGCTCAGTCTCTATCACTGAGTTGTCACTTAATTCATTTCAGCCACCAAATGACTGATGATACACTCGAGGCTGTGAGCAAAACTGTCTGAGCGCACAACTGTACTGAAGCTACAGCTGCTGTGCTGCTGACAGGCTGCTTTTGCCAACAGGCTGTTGGAGCTGTCTGAGTATTTGTGTGCTCCTGAGCTCAGCACACATTCTATAACAACAACAACAACAAAAGTAGGATTACAAAAACATTTCAACACATATACATGTCATAGCTTTTTTGAAATGGAGCCGAGGTTTGCATCTCTGCACCATGAAAATCTTAAAGCTGCTCTAATCAGTATTTTTACACTCGCTAACCGTGGATCAAATAACTGCCTGTAATGTGAAAGTTGTCGCTTGTAGCGACAGCTCAGACAGTTATCACCAGCTTTGCAGTTTCCCCTCAGAGCATTTTAGCTTTTAATTGTCGCAGTTCACTCTCAACACGTTTCCAGCAGAACCAAGCTGCTGCGTTTTCCACGAAAAGGCTCTGAACTAATCTGCTACCTGTCCAGAACTAAAGTTAGAGACTAGCTTGTAAACGAAGTGAAGCATTTAGCAGTCAGACGACAGATAGGCCCCTCAGGATGTGGTGGAGTGCAAACAAGAGCTAAAATGGGGGTTCATTTGAGAAACGTGACTCTAAATGGATGCTAATGCTGCTCTGCGTCTGCTGGAAGTGATGTAAAAACTCTCTGGAACATGTGGTTCCATCAGTTTGAGAAGCTGATAAAGCTTGTTGTGGTGCCCCCAGGTGGTTTAAAGAGAAAAATTATTGCAGGTTTAATGACGTTAACTCTAAACATCATACTCAGCAGTGCTGCTAGGACCGTCCTGTAATACACAGTAAGCATGCAGATATTAGAAGTCGGTGTATGCAGTGTTTCACAGAATGCGTGTGAGACATAATGAAATCCTCCAGTAGTCTGTTTGATCTGATCACATTATGATCATGATGCTTCTACAACTGTCTTAACGTGTTCTTCCTGGTCCATACGTGACATCCAGATACAGATCCCACGCTAATGCAAGGTGTAATTGGGGTCTGAAGTTCTGTAGGTCATTTCCTGCTCATTCCCAGTCTGTGTTTACATGGAACCTTTTATTCCACTGATAATCTGAAGAAAAAAGCTTTCTGCTAAACACTTCAATCACAATAAACAAAGAAAGAACTCTGCTGGATAAAACTTTCAACATGAAAATGTGTCATATCAGAGCTCTTCCCTACATATAGTATATACCTTTAATCAAGTCAAAAAGGCTAAATCTGCAGTGGGGATGGAAAACGCATATCTGCTGAAGCCACACTTGTTAATTCAGACTGATAAACTGGTTGCGGTTGAATCCGTTTGTTCCTCACTTGCAATCCAAACAACAGCTTTTAAAAGAATCAGAGTAGGTCAGAGAATGCATTGAAAGCTTCCAGGCGTGATTGTTTTCTCTTTGCGGGGACTCTGTGTCATATCTTTTATTGGATAAAACAAAAGACATTTGTCAGAAATTCAGAATAGGGATTTACACTTTAACATTAATGCAACAAATTGATATTTCAAGCAGCATCTTCCATTTGGTCTTCTGTTTTTGATGTTTTCTCAAATATCCGATGTTTCTTATTCCATGCAAATCCCCCTGAGGCAAAATAAAACTCTTTAATTCTCTTCACTGCTTTCCTTTTCCTCACCTTTTGACTTTTTTTTTGCTCTTGTGTGTGAAGCGGTTCAGAGATTTAAAAGGAGCTCTTTGCTTTATTTAACAGAGCAGTCAAAGAGTAACAAGGCAGCATCAGATTTGATGCTTTGGAAACGACACCATTTCTATAAGGAAACTTCAAACCTGCTGCAGAACAAAGGTGCCAGTCAAACTCTGAAAAGCCATCAGACTTCAAAGAGAAAGGGAGAGTGAACACGAGAAGTTGAAGGCTGTTAGTGGAAAAGCTGAGCTGCTGATGGAGGATGCTGAACACTGCAACAACAAGACTTTACTCCCATCACATTCAATTTTCTCTTATGCTGAAAACACTGATGAGTTTTATCTTTTTTCACAAACACAACCAAACACCTGAAGCACACACACACACACACACACACACACACACACACACACACACACACACACACACACGAAATTACTTTCTCTTCGTATCTATGGACACTGAGCTAAACTGTATTAGTTTTGATGTGTGATTCATCCACAACAACTTGAATATGTAAAGGTCCTCACTCTTCACTCTTACGGTCATCTGGAGGCGGTAGGTATGTTTTTCATGTTGGGTCTTTAATTAGCATTATTGTCAGGCTCTAATTATGCATGTCAGAGCTGCTGATTACCATGATTAAATCCTATGACCAGGTTGTTGCCAAATGACAACTGTACTCTTGAGTTTAGTTATTGATCATTATTTTGTTGTGCAAATCGCCTGACTGATGAATCTATAATGATTCATAAGTCTAACATATGTGTCTCGTGTTTGTGTGTCTGGATTTGACCGAGTTCAGACTTTGAGAACGGGTGCGATTTTGGACGAAAAAGTGCAGCAATCAGGCACTGAGGGCTTTAAAGTGCCTTAATTGCCTTTATGAACTGTGTGTCAGAGCCACTGCTGCCGCTCTGTCTGCTGAGTGTGTTGTTAATCAGGCCAAATCAGTGCGTTAAACTACAATAACTGACTTCCTGTTGTTTTCTGAACACCAGATGCACCTGTCACTTTCACCTTGCATCTGAATCACAGTCACATTTATTGGTACATTAGTACATTAACACACAAGGAATTTGGTTTAGGCTGATGGTGGCTCAAACAATGCAGGCAATTTGCAAACAGTGTATACTGTATGTACAGACAATACACACCATACAAGAAATATTCAGATTAAGTAATATGCATAAAGTGTGAGTGGTAGTACAAACAACAATAATATGCATTATTTATAGGAATGAAATTGTGATATATGAGTATTTGTACAATACTCTATTGTAGGTGTGAAGCAGGATGTAATAACTATCTATAGGTATTTCATAGTAGATGATACTGGTCAGCTGTTTATGAGGGTGAGGGCATAAAGAAAGACACTGCCCCTGTGTCTGGTAGTGTTGGTAAGCGTTGGGAGGCGTTGAAAAAAAGTTGTGTCCGGGGTTTGAAGAATCTGTAATGATTTTCTGGAACAGTAAGTTCTGGACAGTGTGCAGGGGAGCACCAATGATTTCTTTTTCTGCTGTCCCTACTGTTTGCTGCAGTCTGTTTTGTGGCTGCTCAGAACAGATTCAGATTCAGTGACTGCTGAGTAGAACTGACTCAACAGCTCCTGCACTGCAAATTATTTGGTTCTCACCAAGATAAGAACGCTTAGATTTAGAAGTGTTAGATAATTTCTTATTTAAAGTGCACAACCTTATCTTTTTTGTCTCATATAGGCAGGGAATCTTAAAATGAGGCAGATAACTGTTAATATAAGATACATTACATCTCTCACCCAAAGTTTCATCAATTTTTTTTTTTTTAAGATTCAGTAACAAACTCAAGTTGCTTGATTCAAGCTGTACACACAAAAAGCATCTGAAAGAAGTTTACTATTGCTCTTACTTCAAGCATGTTCAAACAATGTGGAAGATAAATTATAGAGCCTTAACCACAACTCATCATACAGTCCATGGCATTTTTTGATGACCAATGTATGTTAACAGGGCTGAAACAGGCAAACTTGATCACCCAATACATTAATGCATCCCTTATCGTTCCTCCATATTAATGTCTAATTCTGTGGGCAATAATTTCACAAAGACCATATTTTGTTGGCACAAACATAAGTTCTTTGAAGGATGTGGCATACACTGAGCAGGCAGAGTTTGGAGGAGAGAATTTCTGGAATGATGGTGTTGAGTACTGAGCTGAAGTCCACAAACAGGATCCTTGCATATGTCCCTGGGATGTCAAGGTGTTAGAGGATGTAGTGCAGTCCCATGTTGACTGCATTATCCACTGACCTGCCCTTAACATGCATCTCAGGTGATGCCATCACAAGCGGACAGCTCTATGTACAGGTGTGAATGCATCCAAGATGCACTGAGGACACATTTGAGATGCGATCACTGAAAAAGCAAATGAGTCCTGGGCCACACTGAAGGACCACTCAGAACTGACGTCCTCTGTGTACATGGAAGCACTTTCTCATTTGTTGTTCTCAAATAGCATAAGCTGGGTTTGTCCACGATGTCTGAAATTTTCAAAATGCCCATAGAGATAAATATTACAAGTGCGTCAAACAGCTTGGGTGATTTGGTTTGCCTGGAACATGCAAACGGTAAAGAATCTGTGTGGTTTGTTTTTTGCTGCCTTCAGCTGGTTAAAAACAAGAGTTTAGTTCCACTTGTGATAGGATCACCTGAGAGGCATGTTCATGCCAGATCTGAACAGGGCCACTGCTGCAGTCACTGGCTGAAAACCCATTTTTCAGCTTTTCAGTGTGGCTTCTTTTAGCCACACTGAAAAGCTGCTTTGTCAGTGAGTTTCTGAACAGAGCTCTATCTACACTTCTGGTGGCTTCCTCCTTGACCTGACAAAGTTGTTTTAGTATGGCTGTGAACCATAGCTTGTTGTTGTAGTATGTGCAGAGGGTCTTCACTGGCAAACACGTCTTCACAAAAGCTGATCTAACAAGTGTCACAGTGTAAGTCTGTTCGTCCAGGTGTCCAGTTACAGTTTAAAAAGCACTCCAATCGATGGAGTCAGAACAGCCTTGCAGTTTCTGCTTTGCGTCTCTGGTCCAGTTCTTGACCAGTGTCTTGATCACAGGCTTTGGTAATTTTAGTTTCTGCCTATAGGTTGGAATAAGATGAACCAAGCAGTGATCAGAGTGCCCCAAAGCTGCCCAGGGAAGAGCTGTTTAGCAGTGGTGCAGTGTGTTGTTATCCCTGGTGGTACAATTAATATGCTCTCTATGTTTTGGTAGTTCATGGTTTAATTTTGCTCTTTATGAAAAGTGAGTCTGTATGTCTTTTATTCCAGGCTGTTTAGGGTGGGATGTAAACGGCGGCTAGGATAAAGGAGGAAAAATCCTGTAATGTATAAAATGGCTTGTTAAAGAACAACATAGTTACATAGCATCTCTGTGTCAACCCTCTCCCTCCACAACTCCCCATCAGTGTTTGAGCAACATTTTCATTATATGCTGTTTGTACAGCACGCATGCACAAAGATGCACATGCATCAGAGCATTCTCTCTGATTTTGCCACTGCATTACCAAACCATCTGTATATGTGTGAGAACAGACCTTTTACAAGAGCTGAGAGAAGTAGACGTGATGGCCTTAATTGTGAAAAACCCCTAACACACCTAAACTGTGTTCCCACGTGCCTTGAAGTTAATAAACACTCCTGAAAACACATGGAATCAAACATCAATCACTGATAAGAGATTAAAGGTGCTCTCTATGGAAAAGGTGTTGATACAACATTACTACTATTATTTTAGTGAGTACACTGTTATCATAACTAATAACAATGATGATCAGATTTATTCTGACCCTCTTTTTTTTATTTTGCCCTTGTGTTTCAAGCATCAACTCAATGTCAACTCAGTTTAATCTTTAGTTTTACTTTTAATTGTTTTTCTTACATGTAAAACCCAGTGACCAGGAAAAAAAAACAAAAAAAAAAAACAAAAAAAAGAAAGAAGAATAACATGGAAACAACAAAAAACACATCATTACTGACAGTGACTTCAGCACAGGCACAGATGTTAGGGCTTAATTTGTTTGGATAAAGTAGCTTAGTAGTAATTACTGTTTCCTACCCTACCATCTTTAAAAGGAATTAGTGTAATGTGAAGTCTAAATCAGGGTGCAGCTCTGCATGCAGCAACTACATTTCAATTAGGTGTAGTCTATATCACAGCTGGGGTCTGCGAGGCAACAAGCCAGGTAAGTGATATATCATTCTTTTGATCACTTTTACCCTCATGGACATGCTGGGTAATTTTTATTCTGGATTAAAGATCAGATATCAAACACCACATAGGATGTAGGTCAACCCCTGGCCTGCTGAAGCAGCTGGACCGACTCGAAAATTAAATATAATCCTTGACTCTGAATCAGAGCGAGTTATGAGCTGGCTTGTGTTAAAGTGAAAACACACTCATATTTCATGGCCTGGATATTTTAACATCTGCCAGGCATTACTGTCATTTCACTCTAAATATTCCACACCTACATGTCAATAAAAATATCTGTTTACATACTGCAGAAAATGTGTATTTGTACAGACATATTTTGATTTAAATAAATCAATTTTATTAAAACATGAGCACAGGTTTGAATTAAGTGAACAATGTTAAACTATTTAATTTTACCATTAATTCATTCTGGAGTTTTCATTGCAGTGGCAGGTCATTACCCTTTTAATTTATGTCTACATCTTTCAGCAACAGGTATTTACATGTAATATTTACCCCTGTATAAAGCAGTTTTCATTGTTATGTATTTAGGATGCTGTGGATTTAAATATTCTGCGTACTCACAAGGGATTCAATGAAAGCAAGAAAAAAAAAACATTTCCCATTTCTGCTTTACATTAAAAGCACTCAATTGACCAATCACAGGATGGCTTTTACTATGAAGCAGTCACAGGAAACGCCATGTATTTGTCACAGAGCTTACACTGATAGGTTCATATTTTTTTTTGGTCAGTCAGTCTACATCAAAACAATACTTAGTGTACACTGAAACAGTTTTATGTCACGGTATGTTATACCAGGTAGAAATCCAGGTATAACATACTATCTGCTGGTTACCCAGAACTCATAGAACCCTAGTTACACAGGCAACTTTTGTTTGGGCTTGACATTTGAGTGGAAGTGCAACGGAAGGGGGGTTGTAGCTATGTTTGACTGAAACATGAGCTAACATCGACAGTATAGACAGCTGTACTGATTAAAACTGAGGCAGATGACTGAAAAGTCAGTGGTCCTTGTGTAACCATATGGGGTAAAAATTATGCAATTCTCCCAGCAACCACTGTATGGGTAGTCATTAAAGGCTTGGGAGGACATTGCCATGCATAAGAAATGTCTACATGAGAACCAGGCTACAAGGGGAGAGATATTTAAGAAAAAACTGTGAGAGTAATTATAGTGAGCGAAGGTAGTCACCAAGAACTTTATTAGAAACACCTGTACACCTGCTCATTCATTCAATTGTCCAATCATGTGACAGCGGTGTGTTGTGTAAAACCATGTAGATACAGATCAGGAGCTTCAGTTCATGTTCACATCAAACATCAGAATGGAGAGAAATGTGATCTCAGTGACTTTGATCGTGGTGTGGTTGTTGGTGATGGCTGTTGGCTGTTTCAGTGTTTCAGTGTTTCTGAAACTGTTGATCTCCTGAGTTTTTAGAGTTTAACTCAGAATGGAACCAAAAACAAAAACCATCCAGTGAAGCACCAGTTCTGAGGATGGAAACACCTTGTTGATGAGAGAGGTCAGAGGTCAGAGGTCAGACTGGTTGCAGCTGGCAGAAAAGCTAAACTGTCCAACCTTGAGGTGGATGGACTACAGCAGAGACCACATCGGCTTCCAGTCCTGTCAGCCAAGAACAGAGATCTGAGGCTGCAGTGGACACAGACTCACCAGCACTGGACAGATGAAGAAAACGTAGTCTGGTCTGATGGATCAGGATTTCTGCTGAGGCTGCAGATGGTAGGGTCAGAATTTGACATCAGCAGCATGAATCCATGGACCCAACCTGCCTTGTGTCCACAGTCCAGACTGGTGGTGGTGGTGTAAGGTAAGAAAAGGTATCTTTATTTATAAAGCACCTTTCAAAACAAGATTTGCAAAGTGCTGTACAATAAAAGGAAAGGAAAAGTAAACCTAAGGGAAGATGGTTCCAGAGAGTGGGAGCTACAGCTGCAAAAGCTTGATCACCCTTGGTTTTTAGGCCTTGGTCCGAAGACCCGAGAGAGCTCAGTGGTCTGGCTATGGCGAGGGGACATAGTAATTCATTTATGGATGGTGAAACCAGCTCATGTAATGCTTTAAAGGTGATCATGAGAATTTTGAAATCAACTCCTCAGTCAATCGGCAGCCAAAGTAGCAAGGCCAGCAATGGTGTAATGTGTAATTTGTGTTGAGCCTTAGTTAAAAGACTAGCAGCAGCATTTTGGACCAACTGGAGCTGGAACTCAGAAGACAGACAGCGTGGTGAAAGCTGCACTGCAGTAATCAAGACAAGAAGAAACAAAAACAGGAATCAATTTTTTATAGATCTCAAAAGAATTATACAGATTTTCTTAGCTGAATGCAGCTGGGTTGGACAACTTGCTTTACAGGCTACTCAAAGTATATGTGCTGCTCAAAAGTGACTCCTAGGCTTTTTGAGGCTAGCTTAACACTTACTGCCAGTGGACAAACATAATGGTGTATTTTATCAGAGCTTTTACCAGAGATGCTCTCAGGGCCAATAATAAAGACCTCAGTTTTAAGCTGTTAAGCAGTCATGCAAGGTAAGACTGGATAATCGCATGTTTAAAATAATCAGGCACACAGCCAGAGCTCAGAGAGCGGTTCACAAAGGAGAGAATGTATGGATCCAGGGAGCTAAAAACATCAAAGAGAGGCTGGAACAGCTGGCTGAACTGGTTAATAGAGGAAATGTAATGGTGCGGGGAAAGCTAAAGTCTCAAACTGGTTTCATGAACATGACAGTGAGTTCAGTGAACTTCAGTGTCCTCCACAGTCTCCAGACCTGGATCCAGTAGAACCCCTTTGGGATGTGGTAGAACAGGAGACTAGCAGCTTGAAGTGATGTGATCCAGTCATGTCAACGTGGAGCAGAAACTCAGAGGAAAGTTTCAACATCTTGTGGAATCAGTGAGGAACTACCCAGTATTTGTACGGTTGATGTAATAAAGTGTTTTGTGAATGTATTTATAAATGAAAGTTCCTACCGCACAGTAAATTGCCTGGTCTTTTCAGGCCCAGTTTTTACTTCAAAATACTCTGGAGCAATGTTTGTCTCCAATTCAGAAACTGCAGTATGTGGTCCTCTTCCCCCATTCAGTGGAAACGCAAATAGTGATGCTGGAGACACATGTGGCTGAGGGAAACAGCATGATAGTGCAGGCGGAGGTCCACAGGAAGCCACAGCAGAGCACATCATTAATACAAATCCCAATTAGACCAACATCATTTTCAGAAAATGTCAGGAGATCCTCTGGGTCGGATCAGGGATTAGGGACAAACAGCCCATATGGTCGTTCAGGTGAGAGGACTTGTTGATAGAAAAAGTCGAAAAGTTGAATAATGCAAAATTGAGTTATTATGTAAACTGGACCTTTCCTCACTTTCTTCACTCTGCTACCTGTTGCTACGCCTTCACACCTACACAGCCTGCTATTGCTGTAGGGGATTCACATGCCTCCACATGAATTCCCACAATCCTCCCCTTATCACATTCCTGCTTGAACTGCACTCACGGATTTAGCATTTACAGTATCATCGGTACTTTAACCCAGTGACCCATGACGTAATTTTGTCAATAAATCCCACGGTCACACTAAATCCTTTATATTCCAAATGTTACCGAATTATTGCCGAATGTTGACGACTCTCTGGAATCTCTCCATCACTTCACACACATTGGACCTGGTCAAATGAGACGGCTAGATCAGGCTGCTCACAAGTACTTTGACCAAGTAATACTGACTCCTGGGCAAACTTAGTTACAGTGTGTGCTATTAGATGCTAAATGATTGCACTGCACTGCTGGATGCTTAGCAGGTTTTTTATTGTGAACCTATTTTGTGTTAGTCTTTGACTGAGACTCTCTGATCATTGTAAAGTTGTGTTTCAGCTCAGACAGTTCTCTCTCTGTCTCCTTTTCTCTGCTAACATGCTGTGGATAGACGAGTTAGTATAAAGAGATCTGCTTTGAGGCCAAGTTGGATACTTGGTTTCCCGCTTCATAATCCTTTGTTTGCACACACAGGGTGTCATTCTCTACTGCAAATACATATCCACTTCTTCTCCCTGTCTCTCACTGTTCCTCACACATACACACACCTGCGTATAGTCTCACAAATCAAATGAGGACTGACCAGAAGTGCCTTGTGTTTGTTATGCTCAACAGTATTTTCTGTATGGCTGATAATATTGCTGTAATATTATTTAACGCCATCCTCTGCCTTATTTCATTGGTGTTATAGATCTGGTTGTATAATAAGTAATTTTGAATGAATTGATAATTGAATACTGAGACTTTTTAAAATCATTAATTAAAATTTACTTTGTTAACTGATGTAATTAAACTAGGCAGCTTGCATGGTTGCATGGTATAATTTGGCACATTTAAGGGATGTATTTGTACCACTGACTCCTGTCTCATGACGTTGTGGAGCAAAACAGATTCATATGATATGAAACTGGATGTTAAAACACTGTTGTGATAGCTCGGACTTTCAGGCTATTCATTCTCTCTAAGGTGTCAGCACTGTGAAAATGTTTAGCACTTGGTCAGTGGCGCCAATTTTCGTGTCACCAAAGCTGAACTTGAGCTATCATGACTGATTGTGCATTCCTTCAACAATTTGAGATGAAACTTTGATTTGAGCTGATAATTTGCTGTAATTTTGCTGCTGCAGCGGGGCCCTCACACCTTTCTCTCTCAGTAAATTACATTAATCTGTCAGCAGGTCCACAGTGCACTGGTACAGGTGCCGGAACAAGAGCTGAAGCAAGAGTTAGATTTGATAAGGGACAAAAGCGGATGCCTTCCTGCCTTTTGGAAAGAAAAAAAAAAGGACCAATACATAACCTTTAAAAAAATATAAGTGACTTAAATGGAAAGTCAGAAAGTGCCATTCACTTTCTCCTGATTTTATTTTTTTTGTCTCTCTTTTTGCCTCATGTAGCGTCCAGGAAAGCACAACTCGAGCCAATAATAAAGGAACGATAACTGAAGTTTTGCACAGATTTATTCTTGTGTACTTTCTGTGCTGATACCCTGACAAGATATTTCTGATATCTTCTTTTCACTCATAGAAGACAACAAAATGTGCCAGTCATTATTCATACACGTCATATTACATGAAAGAGGTCTGTAAAAAAAACAAGGAGTTTTCCACTTTTTTTTCCTTCTCAGTTCTGACTTGAAATAAACATTTACTGAAGATGTCAGGGACACGTCTGCTTCGTCCACTCTCAGCATCTCCCAGTGTCCACTGCTCCTCCTGCCTGTACTCCTCAAACACCTCAAACACCTTGTACCTGCATCTCCTGTCTCTCCCCCGGTGTTTGACAGGTTCTCTGTTGCAGTTATTTGTTTGCTCTCTCTTTTCACCCTCCTCTCTGGTTTCACCCGGCCTCCTTGACCTGAGAGAATATATTCAATCGATACTGATACCCCACACCACAGGACTGTATGTTTACTATGTGTGGATCCAGCTCTGGTGCTGCAGCAGCTGAGTATTGGAGCGCAAACAAAAATAGCATAGCACTGACATGAACACATGAAAAATAATACTTTACATTGTTTCCTGTCAGTATTTTTTTCAATTGACATTTTTGACATTTTTTTCTAGAAAAAAATGTCAATAATAATACACCTTTCAATCACATTTCTACCTTATTTAAATCCTTGTTTTTTTCATCTCCTTGTTTTGATACATCTTATATGCATCCTTTCCCCCCAACATTATTTTTTTCTTCTCTCTGTCCATTTCTGCAGGGACTTGCTGTAGACTCTAAAGATGGAAAGATGCTGTCCCTGTGACTGGTGGGATAGATCCTGGTGTCCATGGCGACAAAATTTGGGCTCTCTGCTCCCTGCTATGTCCAGCTATTCTGGCCAAATACTTCCATCTGTCTGATTTCATCTCAATGAATAAACTGTTTAATAGTTAAAAGTATTCATTGAGATTTAACAGTTCCACACGACATTCTCGTATACATTATGTACATTTACATGTTATAGTACAGTTTTTGTAGTAGTAGTCCTTTACTACCTACAATGATTTTACCTTTTTATACTGACAGGAAACAATGTAGAGCTCTCATTGTCAGACACCAATCAGCCTTTGACTTTGGTCAACAGAAAGAAAAACTCCTCATTCCTTGCTGTGCTGAGCCTGTTGTTTCCTTATGGGGAGGGACAAGACCAGAGCCTGAAGACACAAAACATAAGCTCTGTTTATACAGGCTTCTAAATACACATATTGTAACTTAACTTACTTTTTATAACCTTTTTGTTGTTTTATTATTGGTGGTGGTGGTGGAGGTGGATGTTTACCAGGCAGGAAGGGCTAAAAATATGCTAATGGTTGCATTTCATGTAGGATTTATGGTTTTTGGAGCTTGACCCAGACTAGGGATGACCCACACTAGGGAAAAACCTCTGGAATAATCCTTTTATGGCCAATAATAACTCTTTTTTAAGATCATTGGGAATCCAAATATGTGCTGATCTGTGACTTCTAAGCCTTATATACCCAAAACAGGGGATCTGTCTTTTCTCTGCTTAACTGAACAAGGTTTAGTTACATCCAGAGAATCATGTCTGGAGTGTCATCTGCATAGCAATGACAACAAATACTTGGTCTATCACTTGGGAGTTGGGGTTGGAGTTAGATCATCTCCATGAGGTAATTTATCAATAATCCCAAAAATATCTCCAAACCAAACATGAGCCAACATTCACATCTCCAAATATACTTTTGTCTGTTTGGGCAACATCCTTATCCTACAGCATTTTTGGGCACTGAGGAAAACTCTATATTTAAACACTCCCCTCTCTGTGGTTCATTTGGAGCTGCCAGTGTGTGAAGTTGCCCAGTTGAAAGAAAGCGGCAGGAACAGACCAACAAAGAATCTGAACAGAAGGTGTAAAGGAGTGCAGAGGCTGCAGCAGAAGCGTCCACCAACTCACCACCAACTTAAATAAGTGCTCATCAGGTATTTGTGGTCGTTGTGGTGGGATTGTGAAAATTGTGTTCCTACTTAAGTCATTTGCTGACAAAAAAAAAAAAAAAAAAGTGGGAACAGTGGAACAAGCCACAGTTGAGTAGTTTTTTTCATTCTCTTTGGTAGATAGCAAACAGCCAGCATCCCTTGGAAGTCAACAACAAAAGCCGTTTCAAAATAAACAGCAGAATTCTGTGCTTTAAGGCTATGTAGGCAATAGCCCACTGTGTGTGCATTCAAGTGCTGCCAGTCCTAGTCCAGGGGAAACCTTTTATCAACCTGCTCCTTACACTCAAATCTTCCCCTCCTTTTTTCTTCTTCCTGCTTTTCTCTCTTCTTTCATTCCATCTCTCCTTCCCTTTGTGCTAGTGTCCCAGCACTCGAGCACACTTTGAGCCCTCTGGTTGAGAGCACTCTGGTGGAAAACAAAACATATAGCAGCCTTTCATGAGGCTCTGCTTCAACAAGCCATTTTTCTTTCTTTTTCGTCCATGGGAACAATTTAGATTTTTGATTTTTTTTGCCACTGACATGGATTGGCCCACATGCTAAAATGCATGTGTGTGTGTGAGTGAGTTTATTTGTGTTTGGAAGAAATAGCTGTAAATAGCTGAAAATATAATTAGGACCGAGATACACAGAGTTTGAGGGAACAATGATGCACTTTCACACATTTATATTAACACTTTGTCAGACTGGGTGGCTCGCCAAAATTCCTCCCCCGTTTCTCTCCCTCTTTATTCCCTCTGTGTTGTCACTGGAGAAGAATAGTTCCCCTGCCTCAGCTGTTTAGCCTCGCAACTGCTGTGTGTCATCATGTTGGTTACAATATGTGAGTCATTTGTGACATTACTAAAAACAACTGTAACCTACTTTCACTTTGAGATGAAGTCATCTGTATCATAAAAAAAAGCAGTGGACGATTGTTGCTCCAGTCGACAACAACCGAGGAACATCCAGAAGATACTGATTCAGTATTTGACTTTAGGACCCACAGTGCAACAGTCTGGTCACAAATCATTTCACATGCTGGCAGTGTTGGACAGTGACACATTAACTACTAACATGTAACAGTGATTTCATTATGATTTTTAGTAAGAGTTGGTGGACAATTTGAAATTTTGTAAATGCAAGGAAACTCTAGAGACTGTTGTGTGTGAAAATCTCGGCAGTTTCAGAAACAAACAGCCCGTCTGACACCAACAATCATGCTACAGTCAAAGTCCTCATTCTGATGTTTGATATGAACATTAACTGAAGCAGCTGACCTGCATCTGCATGATTTTATGCACTGCACTGCTGCCACATGATTGGCTGATTGAATAACAGCACCAACAAGCAGGTGTTCCTAATAAGTAGCCAGTGATTTTGTATATTTTGTGAGACCAAACACACAGTTTTTAGCAGTGCTGTTTTGTTTTATTCAGTTTCACCGGCACAAAACCTCAGTGTGGTCCTTTAGTAAAGAATGACAAACACAGTTTGTCTGGTCTGTGCTTGTACAGATGTATGTAGAAGTATCTACCACCCTGATTTGATGGATCCTGACAAAAGATCAGGTTTTGAATTTTTGTGCTATTTTGTTGAATAAAGCCTCTGGTTGGAATCAGGTTTAAGTTTTAAGTTAACTAGAATTATCTCTCATATGTCTCTGACTGTGCCCATAGTCTATGTCCAGATGTCACAAGCTGATGTACAACACACAGTGACAAACACAAAGCTTCTACTGTCATTGATGGATTATATATATTTGATTATATATCTTTGTGTTCAGTTGGGTCAGGTCTTTAAAGATACAGGGTATGGGCCAGGTTCAGTGTAAACCCCAAGACTTCACTCTGCGAATGAGACTCTGGGAGTGACTGGTGTCTGCAGTCACTAAAGCTAAGCTAGCTGCTTACAGAAAATACCTTTAAACTGTAGGAGTGGCTGCTGTGTTAACCCACCATCTCTCGATTTCTATTTCTACACAAATGAAATGCAGGAGTTGAGTGTGGAGAGTTTGGAGCTGTTGGAAAGCACCTTTGTCGGAGCTGCTGAGTCATGGAAGGTGAATAAGTAATACTGCTACTGATGAGTAATTATTTAAGTGATTATTTTTCTAATGTGTCAGCATGTAATGAGCAACACTGCATGTTGGCCAAATGATTTTATCTGAAGTTAAATTCTGGGTTTTTCAGGGTTTTTCTTGGTTTTCTTTGCCCTGCTTGTTTTTCTTTACGTCTAAAGCCTTGGGGAGACAAACCACTGACATTAAATGCTTTTCCTGTCAGGAGGCACAGCCAGCAAAACAAACAGTTTGTTGTGCAACTGCCCATTGGCCAAACACCTGAATCATCATTCTAACAGTTATTCAGTTTCCTGACCCCCTGATCCATAATCTTTCATTGTGTGCTCAACCTGCACAGCTGGCACCAAGAGCCTGCTCTGTGCCATTCTCCCCCTCCAAATACTATCATTGTTACCAGCACACACTGTTAGGGAAAAGGCACAAATCAACATTTCCACCAGGAACCTCTGTAATACAAACCTGAGAAGGCTTAAATTGGCACAGCTGGCCATTGCGGTGTTTTCTTTTAGGTGCGAATGAAACATCATGTTAACGCTATGACTTCCAAGTACAGAACCACATCACTGTTGTGGTTGTGATTTTCCTGATGCAGGTTTGGTGTGAATACTTTGCCCACACTGTGTCAGTTTGACCACTAATGCATTAAATTCTGTAGTAATACAGTATTGTTCAAAATAATAGCAGTACAAAGTGACTAACCAGAATAATCCAGGTTTTTTGTATATTTTTTTATTGCTACATAGCAAACAAGTTACCAGTAGGTGCAGTAGATTCTCAGAAAACAAACAAGACCCAGCATTCA
>JBBMJY010000006.1:1452225-1468811 GCA_037833715.1 Toxotes lorentzi
TAAACAGGCAGAAAAGGATTTCAAAATAAAACATGAACCAAACAAGAAAGGTAACACTAGGAAACAGTCATCAGATCAGGCTTAATGGCTAGACATGACAAACAAGAACAACATGTTTTTCTTAATAATAAAATAAAGTCTCCTGCCATTTACCCACTCTCGAGGCTGCATTTCTTCTGTACTTGAAGTCAGGCAGAAAACATAACTCTGGCAAATTATCACATTATAGAGCCAACATGTTAGGAACCGCCTATTTACACATACAGCACAATAAAAGCAACAGAGCATTTATGTAGAGTTACGTAGCACTTTGGTCTCCAGCCTCGTAATGGGGTCACAATGGGAGGCTCAAATCAAGGTTGATAAGAGCTGTGAGACTGAACCAAGTAAATGTTCCATAAAACCAAAGCAATGAGCAGAGGGAATCTGAAACACTGACGTGAGCTGCAGAGTTGAGACTGGTGCGGCTTTAAGTTTGAGAAGAATCATATGACGAGTGCACTATCAGCGTTTAATTTACTAATGCACTATGACAACTTCAGTTACCAACATGTTGTTGGACTTCTTCACACACCACCATGTTATTATCTAGAACCCACCCAAGCCAGTCCTGAACTACAGTTTCTTTCATTTCAGCTAAAATCTGCCAGCTCAACATCCAGGGTGCTTAACTTCCTCCTCTCCCTGATCCTCTCACTGATCGTGCTCGACCCATTACCTGCCCCTCCTCTCAGTGCAGTTTGCATTAAGGCCTTCTTCCTAATTAAAGATTGAGCTTTGTTGATGATGAAGCAGTTTCCAAGGGAAAAGGAATGTTTTCACTCAGCCTCACTTTGTACAGGCCTCTCACTCATTATGAGATGTTAGGAAAGATGGTAACACTATGGGTTGTTGCACTGTTGCACCTATTTTAAATTTATGGCAATTTGAGATGCCACAATGAGTATGAAGTTAAATGGTTCAATCTAAATTTTGATTTGAGTCATTTTAAATCCACATTGGACCCAAATATAGGACACAGACTCAAGTGAGATTAGCCAGAGGCAGTTTATTGTAAAGGGCAGGTGAAGTCTCTGATGTTGGAGCAGGCAGGCAGATAATCCAGAACTGGGAGCAGCAAACACATCCAGGAGAACTTGGGTGAATGTCCAGGCACAGAGACCAGAGAGCAGGAGGAATGGAAATCCACTGTAGCAGGAGAAGACAGGACTGGCACTGAGGCAGAGCAGAACCACAATTAACTCTAGATAGAGTCGGCCTCATGTTAGCACAGGAGTGAACTGATGACCTGATGAAGACTGGAGTGAAAGGCTGGTGTTCATATACCTGATTGGTTGATCAGGTACAGGTGAGCATGAGAAGTGGCGGGAATCCAGGTGTAGGTCAGCCATGCCCAGGTCTAGACACACACAGACAGGAAAACAGACAGACAGGGGACAACACGCAGACAGACAACATGAGGAATGAGGGAGAGACAGTCTGCTCTTAACAGAAGACTGGGTTTGGAAATCAGTTTTTACATCAACACTTTTGTGACCCTTTCACTTGAAGTAACGTCCACTTGCATTTAGCAGTGAGCATCCTGTGCTTTTCCGATGGCAGACTGAGGGGCTACTTATGACTTTCCAAAACACATGACCTAATTTTTTCCATCCAAATGGAGCACAAACTTGATCAGCTAGAGTAAATGAAAATGAATGTGCGTTTCTGTCTGGGACGTTTCATTTGTGTCATGTATTAATTTGGGAGAAGGTTAGAGTCTCCTCACACTCCACACATCTGATGTTTTCATTTGCCACTGAGCCACACGCTTCATGCACATCATGTTTTATTCATTAATCTCTTTCAATTGCACTTTTGCTTTTATTAATACACCGACTTTTCCACCTCAGCCAATTGCAAAAACTTTTTTCTTTTTGTAATCTTACAAGGTTGTTCTTGAATTCTTTGGCATTTCCACTTGCTCAGACTGAAACAGTGCATAAAACAGGTGAATGGAAATGCGCCCAATCACATCTTCTGTGTGCAGCAATTGGTCATCATCAGTTTCTTGAGTTACCATTATTCCCTTTTGTATGATTCATTAGGACAAGACTGCAAGATGCAGAGTTCTTGGAAACATCATGAATGCTGCCAGGAGGAGGCTATTCAGAGCAAGTATTCAGATGTGGTTGGACGTCTTGTCGTATGACTAAGTTCATATGTTTGAAGCACACTGTGTTGGTGCTAAAGTGCTAAAGTCACAGCTGGGTAATGAAGGAAGACAGGAGGACCCTGGTTAAGAAGGAAGTGGGTGTGGCTGTCTTCATTCCAGCGAGTTTCCACAATGATTGAACGCTGAATGCCCTGCTGCTCCTTTATCTTCTCACACAGCAGAGTTCCTCCATTTTTATCGTAATCCCCACAAACAAAGAACATACATAAAGTTCGGACAATACCAACCAAAAGAATCAAACAGCGGGTAGATTGGGGGAAAAACTGTCAAAATGAATTTGTCCTGTGAAAGCTTCTAATACTATATAATCACAGAGGATAAGTAAAGGCTTAAGTGAGGTGTATAGAAAGAAGCAAGATGGAAAGGGGACATCAAACCATGTCAAGATGGCGATTCAGTCCATCACAGGGGGCAAATCCATTTCTTTATATTGGCCTATTGATGGAAAAAAACAAAACAAAATAAATGTGTGAAAAGTCAACTCAGCCACGCAATTGCAGTTTCAGTGGATTTCCAACGGCATTTTATGACAGGCAGATAATGGGACGACAAGTAAAGTTACAGATACATACACACAACTGTCATTTCTAACTCTTGCATAGATCTTTGTTGACATTCAGAAATTCAAAATGTGTACAATAAAAACTGTCAGATGAATGCAAAAGAATGTTCTCCTAAAAATGTTCTGACATTTTGGTAAGAGCCTCGGCAGAATATAAAGATATGACTAGCATAGAAGGAGTACCCTAATTATTATTACAACAACAACTAAAAACCAGGTGAATACAAAAAGGAGGGAAAAGCAGGTGGAGTCTGGTGTGGAGGAAAGCGAACAGCAGCTTTCACTGCAGATGCGAGCTCTGTCAAATCACCACACTGAGGTGTGATGGTGTCTGTGGTCTGCCTGCTGTCAGCTGACACGTGCTGTTACAGTGTTCTGAGTCAGACCAGAAACGACTGCTGGAGTTTAGTGCTGTTCCAGTTTAAGGTGCATGCAGCCTTATCACAAATTAACCAAATGTTGTGACTGTCAGTCACGTGAACTGACAGGAAACCCATCCACTGGACACTTCAGGTGGTGTCAGAGCCACATGGATCCACAGGGGGAAACAAAATCAGTTTACTCTGTTTACTTGACAACAAAGTCACACTTCAGTCTAATTGTATGCTTTGTTGTTTGTGGTGGTGCGACTATTCGACAATTGAACTTAGCAGATCTTGGTTCATAATGCTACCCCATTTCACTGTGAAAAACGAAAGAGAAGGGGAAGGCTGTGACCAACAGAGGAAGGATGATGAGTTCTCCTGTGTACTGTGACTTGATAAGAGAAAAGGCATGATCAGGTTAACTTGCATTGTTCAGCTTTTCCTGTCATTGTTTTACATTGTCCTGTGATAAACCAAGGTTTGCTTCCGCCACAGGCAAACCAAACCAGAGTTCAGGTGGGTTCACACTGTGATCTCACCTTTCAGACAGATTTGGTGTGGTTGTCTGGTCTGCATCAGCAGAAATCCAACCCTGATCAACAAACTGTACAAGTGAGGCACACACAGCACAAATGATTTGTTTTTGTTCTCTGCAGTGAGAAGATGGTCACTATGGTGGTGTCAAGGGTAATACAGGTCCAAACTGTGGTGTGACGTAGGCTAAAAGAGATACTCTTGTACTGGTCTTAAATCTTCTGTACTTACCTTTTCAAATGTTAATAATACTACTACTAATAATAAAATAGTCTGTATAACAACAATAATAATAATAATAATAATAATAAATATTACAATATACATTAAACCAGACCACGATCTTTCCCTAACGTTTTTCTTAAAATATCTGCTCTTGCAGTATAATATCCACATGTGGTGACAACAACATTATTAAACGTTTTATGGTTATTTTTAGGCCCCCACAGCTCTCAGTTAAGGTCAGGGAAAGATCCTGGTCGTGTTTAATACAGAGAAAGTTCACAGTGGCTTCAGAGGTGGGAAACTTATCCCATAGTCCTTTGACATGCTCGCTCTCCCATACACTCTCTCACTCCCCATCATGCGGGCACACGTCTGCTGTCTCTCTCTCTCTCTCTCTCTCTCTCTCTCTCACACACAGACACACACACACACACACACACACACACACACACACACAGTTATGTAGTCTAACCCATCTAGCAAGGATTTCACCATTTGTGCCCTGTGTTTCTTATGCTTGAATAGTACGGCTGTATAGTTAATAATTCAGTGTGTAATAAACCTTTTTTTAAACTGAAGGATTAGGGTTAGGGATCTGCCGACCAAGCATTTGTTTGATTATTAAGGATCTGCTTGCAATATAAGTATAATTAAAATGTATACAGTAAGAACTTTTTACTTTTTTCAGTTAGTTTTATCATTTTTATCATTTGAATCATTAATTAATATTCCAAAATTTAAGATTAATCATTTTCTACTAGACAAATTTTTAGCAGACTGATTCTGCAACCCCAGTTGCACCTGCAGTATTGATCCTGTCTTGGTTAGCATTCAAGACAAGGTGTTAAAAGGAGAGAAGAGGGTGATGTCCTTAATGTGTCAACCACAAGTCAGTCCTGGTTCCTCATGGAAGAGTAGTTTTGTCACAGTGGAAGCAAAGGTTGAATATCGACCCTCCAGTAACCTCTCAATGTCCTTGTTTGGTGTACAACAGCTACATGATGAAGTGACACACAGTTGGATCGCACAAGTTCACTTTAGGACACAAGAAGGTGACTGACATCATGGTGTTCAGTGGGACTGATGATAATGGAAAGCAAAGGAGGACATTCAGCTGCAAAGACCTGAGGCAGAAATTTGACTCCTAATTGTTGACAATGTTCCTAATTTCACAAAGCATTTCAAGATGTTAACTGTAAGATTAAGAAACCCACAGCACTCAAAAGACTTCAGCTGTAGTTGTTTTAATAGTAACTTATCCTGAGACAGTTCTGCTTTATTAGAGTTGGTATCAGCAGCAGTGTTCTCAGTGCTGCCACTGGTGACCAGAACCTTTATTACAACAATACTACTGAATTAAACAGTAGTCTCCTTTATGTAGCTTCCCACCAGTGGAAAATAATTCATGTTTTTTGTGACTATGTACCTACCCAGTGATGTTTCCCCCTTATAAATTGCTAATGAGGTTGCTTAACATGCAGTGAGCACATGCTTTCAACATACTTCACATTTGATTTTTATGAACCTGAGCAACTGAAATGTTAGACAGTGATCTGTGTTACTGCAGTCATAGATCACAGCTACAGTGGATAATTTCAGTACAGATTGGAATCATTCCAAAATCAGTTTCAGCAGTTAAATATAATTGTAATTATATGTGTATTTTTAGCCAGTGGAGCAAAAATGATTAGAAACACATGATTGGAAACACAGACTGTGGCCGCTGCTGTTGCTAGGTGACTATAAATTGACACTTGCTCAAAGCTATATTATTTTTCGCCCTCTCAGTTTCTTAATTCCTCACTTGTTCTAAGGTATAAATGTGTTTTTAGAAACGCCGTCAGCTCTCTGCTGTGTCAGGAAGCTGTAAACCGAGACCACACAAATCAATCAGTGATTTAACGTGCTTTCAGATAAGGCTCAGTGCAGATGGCTGAGTGCTCATAACAGAAATTTAAAGCTGTGTTACAGGTTTGACAGAAGTAGGATGCAGTTCATTGCAGGCAGTAATTTGTTTGGGGAAGTTTTATTGCAGTGAAAAAGTGTGCTTTTCAGCAACTCGACAAGGTGTCTGATTGTAAGGCTGCTACTATTTAATTGTGTTTCTCTTTTTTTTTTAATTGATTTTAATTGTTAGTTATTATGTATACTGCAGCTGACAGATGTTTTTTTCTTCAGTTAATTTTGTAATGTGTGTGTATAGTGCTGGTAGTGGTACAGTTAGTGCTCCTGATTTTACACTCATTTTGTTTTGCTTAAGATTAATATAGGAGTCAGAGGATGTCTCTGACAAACATGGCTCAGCTGGAGAAGGACTCTAGTGATGCTGCTCTATGGGCCCCAGAATACACAGGCCTGCAGAGAGCTGAGAAACTTTTTTGGCCTCTGCATCCAGAAAGCAAACCTCACAGGAATTAAAAGGGCAACATCTTAGAACATGATATCCATATTTTTTTTTTTAACGTTCATGGTCTGTAGGTAAGTTCTCTATCTACCTCAGTTTGTTAAATGACTATATTATATATACATCAGTAACATGGAAGGGAAAGGTGTTCGTGCGTGATGCAAAGTTTTTGGCTCATCAAACTGGCTGGTCCAACCTACAGAATGAAGAATAAATTCAGACCAGTACTGGACCAGCCCCCATCATGCTCAGCAGCTCTCTGGTACAGAGTGTTTCCTGTTGGACTGATCAGCTAAACTGCCCAACAAAGCCAAAACACAGCCACTTTAAATATTTGGTCAAAACTGAGAGAAAACCAAGTTGGTAGAAATATGTTGTTTTTGAGAAAACAACCCAATTTACCCTCCAGATTCAGGAACACACATGCCAAGGTAACAACACAATGGCAGAATCCAGAGCATCTGATACAGCTGGAGTGGATGCTCTTTCTCATAGCTAAAGCAGAACAAGCATTTTAATATAAAACATCATCAAACAAATGACATGCACACAACCATGGCATCCAAAACACAACTGAGTAAAAACTAGCATGAGTTAGTCATTTAGATGACAGAAGAGAGGACTGCAGGTTTGTTCCTAAGGTAAAAAGGGCGGTAATATTACCTGGCACACTATTTTGAATTATGCATCCAACAAAATAAATGCACTTGTAGCAGGATGAGGTGTGCCATCTTTCCTCCCAGTGCGAGCGTGCGCAGTTTTGTTCACCTCAGTTCTCGCTGGCCTATCGCCACCTGAGGGCACTCTATAAAAGGGTGCTGTGGCCATCTTGACCCTCTCTTGCTCCTGGCTCCGAGGCCCACTTCCTAGTCGCCCGCTTCCTTCCTCCCTGTCGTCGCTGGTGCAGACGCCTTCTTTCTGCCGCGCTTCTTCGCTGTGGTTCCGCTGGCCGCTCGGACGCTCTGGCATTGCAATCACCCGACCTACGAGAGTATTGAATCGGCAGTTTCGTTTGGCCTTTTAAAAATTGAATGAATGCATTGTGGGGTTGCTCTTTACTTACTGCTCCCATTCCCCTTGCATTTAGTTAAAATGGGTTTTGTGTTATTCTTTTGATTATTTTGTTTTCTTTATAGCTTTTGTTCCTATTAGATTAGGTTATTTGGTTTACTGAATATTCAGATTTTGTGCTGGTTAATTTATTATTTTCTTTTTTTCTCTTTTCCATATTTAATTTTGATAGTCTGTTGTTTAATTAGTCCTGGTATTCAGTTGGATTTTGTTTTCTTTGTTTCATGACTGTTTGTTTCTTTTGTCTGTGACAACAATTTTATGTTGTTGAGTTATTGATATTCTTAGTTGTTTTGGTTAATTTGTAAGCATTGATTTATTTTTTTTGTTACTATTTTTTACATTGGTTGTTTGTTTTCCTTCGTTGGGAGTGACCCTGCTAATTTTATTTCCTTGTCCCCATTTCAGTGGCTGAGAGCCGAAGGTGGTGGTGGTCATGGTGCCGGGTGGTGGTTTCCCCCTCCTTCCTGTGTCCTGTGCCTCCCCTGGTCCTGGGTTTCTTTCACTACATGTGTGTGGCTGTCACGTGTGGCTGGGGTGATATTTTTTTTAATATTTGGAATTCCTCACCCCCCTCCTCGAGCTGGCCCCCCCGGTAAGCCTCAGCCCTGATAAGGCCCCCTTTTCCCTCACGTCCCCTGTGTATGAATGGTGTTTTATAGTGTTTTAATGTAATTTTGAAATAAAGTGCATATTGATTATTGCCTTGGAACCACGTCTCTGCCCGTTGTAAAACAAACCTGGGTGCCTTGGAGTTGGTACAGTTGGTTATAACTATTTCCTTGGGCGAAATTCCCAAGGTGGCGTTGCCTGGCTTCTTAGGTTGCTCTTAGTTGGGTGTTGTAGTGACCTACACCATCCGCTAGCCGCTACCACCCCCCCAATCTCTCGCCACACACTGTGCTAGTAAACTTGTTCTTTTAGGTCTCCATGGCTATAAAACCCTTTGCATATTGTATGGACAAATACCTTGATATACAACAAGCGAGACAGCAAACTGTGGATTCAGTTGCCATGGAAAGCTAACGTGCAGAGAGGACAAGATCAAAACATGCACAAGGTTTTTACGGTTTTTACCAGCCCCAACATTCAGGGTGCAGGCTGGTTCCAGCAGATAGGTGCAGGGCTCAATTTCTTTCCCAGTCCAACAGAACTGTACATTAAGTACAGATCGTCTATCCATCCTCCACCAGTTCACCTCTGGAAAGGCAGAGATGGAAGGGTAGACTTCTCCTTCTTCTGGTAATTCTTAAATTGGCGCTATCCATTAGAATGTGCTAAATTAACCATCTGCTTCCTCCATCTCCCCACTTCTTCCCCAATCAGCAAAAATGCAGTATTGATGCTACATACTTTCCAAGACTGGAAGCATAAATTAGCTATGTCAGTCATGGCAGGTCAGATCAACACCCAGATCCCTCAGACCTGCAGCACTTCATTGACAGTTTCTCCTAATGCTCCCTGTCATGGTAGTTTAGGCATAACTCAGGCCAGTAACAGCTGGAAGTCAAACCAAAGCAAAAGCGATGGCTTCCTCATCACGTCCAGAGAGCAGCGAGGGACAGTCAGTCATATCAGTAACATATCTGCTTACTCTTTTCACTCCTCTGATTTACAGACTGTCAGGCACCAGACCAGCTGGCATGCTGTGACCACTGGCCTCAGGAGAGGTGCCGTGTAATGCGCTGGCACTGCAAAGTCAATACATAATAAATATAATCCCTTAGACAACAAGTACAGATCGTGTAGCCGTCCTCCACCAATTTTACACATCAAGGTCAGTGTTTTTGTCATAGGGAGCTGTGTGAAGTCTGAGAAAATAACCCTGATGATTGATCAGAATTAACTCGGCTTTTATGATTTATGAGAGGGAGGGTCCAGCAAAGACCCTTTGCATAGACCCTCTTTACCCATACCCATAGAGATACATGATGGAAATTATAGGACTGGATGAAGGGATTTTTAAATGTGACCCACATCTCTTTAAAATAACTTTTGAGTCCACACACATTAGTTCTACTAGTTCTAGTTCTATACTTCAGTTCTAGACTTCACAGTTGGTAAATTACTACTTGAGAAAAAATTTAATTCAACCAAATGACAGCCTCGGTTTTCCACTGGGCAAGTGACCAAGATGTAAGTGTAATGACTCAGTTTTAGAAAAGCCAGTCCGACCCATTGGAACATACCAGTGACAGGTGTACAGGACCTTTGTTGTCATGGTAACAATAATAAATATGCGGTTAAGCTTGTGGAATGGTCACTGTTTGTTAGGTTTATGCACAAAACTTCTTAGTTAGGTTTAGGTAAAGATCGTAGTCAGGATTAAAATAAATATTTCCTCAAGGATCAAGACCTTCATCATCATGGTCACAGAGATAAAGAAGCAGTTGAGGAATGTCATGGATCAAAGGAACACGGCTGACTATTTGTTCTGTGTTTTGTTAACCCACCCATTCTCACTCTTTATACCATGTCACCTGACTTCCTGATGCAAGAGGTCGCCTAACAGTAAAATGTAACTATGGGTGGGAATAAGCTGCCTGGGCAGATGACCTACGGGGTCTGCTGAAAACAGCTGTTTGCTGATGTTGGAATCAAGGTCCATGGTCAACTCTACACAAGATTTTTGTGAATCAGTGGAGCAGTTGTTATAGCCAAATTTTACATAATCACACCCACCTGAGACATTTTGGATCAACTCTGCCAACTTGTTTGCATACTTAATTTCTATAGATGTCCTTGAAAAACTTATTTTTTTTAAATAAAAACAATCTTCTGTCTTTCACTTGTGTGTTTAGTCATTGTCAAGGTTTCCCAAGGTTTTGTTATGAAAGTATGCAAATCATTTAGACTTTGTTTAATAGAGTGAAAAATATTAGTTTACCCGTATTTCTTTTTCTTTCTTTCTTTCTTTTTTTTGATAAAGTTCAGAAAAATCCCTCCTCATCCAGGCCGTGATGAAACTTTAGAATTTATCTTTAATGATATTCATCAAATACCATGCTGTTGGTGTCACTTGGACACATGGTGTGGGAGGAATTCAAGATTCTACTATAGTGAATTTAAAAAGTGAGTATCAACTTAATAATTTCAAACAAGTTATCAGAGCACATAGTGTTCTTCACACCTAAGCCTACATGGAACACTATGGTAATGGAAAGATTTTTTTTTTTCCAGACAAAAGAAAGCAATAATAAAATACATTCATACATACAGTAGGTTTAGCTTGATCAACACTTACCTTATGAATGACAAAGACATCAGATTATATTAAACTGAAGGAGCAGAGACCAACCAGTGGGTGGGAAACAAAGGGAAAAGTAAAATAAGTGAAGTTATCTCTGGCTAAAATCAAACCGGTAGTTTCTTTAAAGTTGCACTAACCAATATTTTACATGAATAGTGTGTGATTGAGTGTAATAAAGAATTACCGCTAACTCTGCAGTTCCCTACTCCACAGACCATTTTAACCACCTTCAGCTCATTGGGCCTCAGGCAAGAACCACGTTTTGAACAGATTTGTTCTTATTTGGCAAATAACAAGGCCATGTATGCTTTCTCCACATTTTGACTTTAGAATTATGATACTGTATAAATTTGAACATGGAAATGTAAGACCAAAATCACACAAAGTAATATATATATACACAGTTGAAACCAGAAGTTACATGTACATATACACTGTATAAAAAGACACAACCTTTTTTTCCTCACTGTCTGACATTAAATCAGACTAAACTGTTTTAGGTCAGATAGGATTACCAAAATTATTTCTATTTGCTAAATGCCAGAATAATGAGAGAGAGAATTTTTCAGAGAATTTTTTATAGCTTTCTACAAAGTCAGAAGTTTACATACACTAAGATTACTATGCCTCTAAACAATTTGGGAAAGCCCTGGTGATGATGTCATGGCTTTGGAAGCTTCTGATAGGTTAATTGACATTTGAGTTAATTGGAGGCACACCTGTGGGTGTATTTTAAGGCACACCTGAAACACACTGCTTCCTTGAGTGACATCATGGGAAAATCCAAAGTTCTGGTTGTGTGTCCCAGAGATGAATGTGCTTTGGTGCGAAATGTTCGTATGAAGCCCAGAACAAAAGCAAAAGACCGTGTGAAGATGCTGGCTGAAGCTGGTAAGAGAGTGTCATTATCCACAGTTAAACGAGCCCTGTACTGATGTGGGCTGAAAGGCCACTCAGAAAGGAAGAAGCCATTACTCCAAAAGCAACATAAAAAAGCCAGATGACAGTTTGCACATGCACACAAAGAGGGACAAAGACCTTAATTTTTGGAGACATGTCCTGTGGTGTGATGAAACCAAAATTGAACTGTTTGGCGATAATGACCATTGCTACATTTGGAGGAAAAAGGGGGAAGCTTGCAAGCCTGAGAACACCATCCCAGCTGTGAAATACCGGGGTGGCAGCATCGTGTTGTGGGGGTGTTGTGCTGCAGGAGGGACTGGTGCACTTCACAAAATAGATGGCATCATGAGGAAAGAACATTACATAGAAATATTGAAGCAACATCTCAAGACATCAGCCAGGAAGTTAAAGCATGGGCGCAAATGGGTCTTCCAAATGGACAATGACCCTAAGCATACCGCCAAATTAGTTACAGAGTGGCTTAAGAACAACAAAGTTAATGTTTTGGAGTGGCCATCACAAAGCCCTGATCTCGAACCTATAGATAATTTGTGGGCAGAAAGGTGTGTGTGAGCAAGGCAGCCTACAAACCTGACTCAGTTACACCAGTTCTGTCAGGAGGAATGGGCCAAAATTCCAGCAAACTATTGTGAGAAGCTTGTGGAAGGATACCCAAAACATTTGACCCAAGTCATACAGTTTAAAGGCAATGCTACCAAATACTAAGGAAACGTATGTAAACCTCTGACTTTGAAGAAAGTAATAAAAAATTATCTGAAAAATTCTCTCTCTCATTATTCTGGCATTTAGCAAATAATAATAATTTTTACGAAACAGAAAAAGTTTACTTTGATTTAATGTCAGAGTGAGAAAAAAAGGTTATGTATCTATATATGTATATGCTGGTCTTTCTGCAGGTCTCAGTCCAGTATAATGTCTCCACGACATCGGTGTTGAATGCCTCTCAAATTTGTCATAAACCCCTTTGCTTCAGAAAGACGTTTTTAGTATCTAACTTTATTTCCAGCCATTTCCTCTTTATTTCTGTTGCTGCTCAGGTGACGAATGACTGACAAAATATCAGTTATATATACAGTTAATGTTTCATAATTGTTTCATCTAACACCATTTGACACTATTAAATGTATGTTTTGTCTGTTGACTTTCAGCAGCAGGAAGACTGATGGAAGCTCTGCTGTGTTATAAATTCTTTGGCAGTTTTAGAAATGCATGTTTTTTTTTTTTTGTTTTTTTTTTTATCTCCAGAGTGGAATCATGCACAGGTCCAATTTTCAAACCTGTCCCTGCCCCAGACAGGCAAACTAAACTCGACGTGAGCTGATCTGTTACCTGAAATGATCTCTAAACCACTTTTGGACCAACTCGGCATATAAGACGTGACCTGACCCAATTTTAAATATAGGTTCAAAGCTACTTCTGCAGAGTGAAGGCAAATTCTCAGGGGAACAGGATACTGTCAGGGCTTTTAGCAAATTTCCAAACCCTATTTTATAAGTATTTGTTCAAAGATGTAAAGGCTGTTAAATGTTTCTGTTGCAAATACAGCTGCATATGTTTATTGTTCTTTAAAGACATAAATGAGGATTTTCAGTCATGCAGCGGAGATGAACTGAGTTTAAATTAACCTAATTGTTTGCACAACTACAATCAAACCATCAGCATTGGTGATTACACTGTTTATAAATGTAATGTATTACTAATGGAAATTAAAACATTAAAATAAAATCCAGATCTTTAGAAACCAAAATTATGTCTTGACAGTTATTTTTGGCTGAAAGTGATTTATCTGTACAGCTGATTAAAAGCAGTAAAGCATACAGCAAATTTGTACTTCACCTTGTACTGGACAAGGCAGTGAGACAGTGAGAAACCAAATGAAGCTTTGTAGAGAGCCTTCTTCTCATCATTATTACATGACACACAAGTACAGACAACCAGACGTGCGCTCACACACACACATACACACACACACACACGTGCATTGGCACAAAAAGCCTGCGCCTTTTTTATATTCCTGTTACTTAAGCTCCAGAACATTTAAATGTAAAAGTTTTGGTCAGTCATGTCCTTGAAGAAAATTAAATATAATACTGTTGTTGTCTGTTGTTTTTCCTTTGTCATTCTAAATCCATTTTCAGCACAGTTTTCCTTTTTTACTCAGACTTGTGTTAGCTGGCTTCACCATGGGAGGTGATGATATGTAATGCTCACATGTGCAGGCTCACATGTGGGGAAGAATCTGAATTCACCGATCTAATTTGAGCGCTGCTTTAGCCCAACAGTTAAATGAAGGCGATCATGTGGTTGTTGTAAAGCAGCATCCTGGTGTTTTAAGAGAGATTTGTTGGAGACGGGAGGTCCCGAGTGAGTTCAAAGATTCAGAGGAGTGAGACATTGTAGGATATTTCTGAGCAGGACACCAGACTCAGACATTCCTGAGGTATGAATCACTTGTGCACTTCCCTCCCCACAGCTGTGAATTAGCTGTGGGGCCATTTGCTGATCACACCAGGTACCAAACAAAGACTGGTTTTTATATTTAAAACGAATGAAAGCCCATTTGGAAAAGTGACTGCTAATGGAGACTGCATATTGGAGACTACACTGGCCCCCTTAACAGCTGTGACCATTATTTAACCTCTAGAACTTTATTTCAACATATATGGAACTACATACAGAAAAAATCAAGATGTGATTAAAAGGAAACAAACCCAACATCACTGTTAGACTGACAGAACCAAGACGGGAACTGTCATAAGACGATGTGTGCCTGAACACAAAACTTCACAGCCACCAATTCTAGTATTCTACCCCGGACCCTACCCCACTCTACTCTGTCCTGGACAGTCTAAAGCTCCCTGCTCCTGATCGTCTCTTTCCTCTACACTTTTACAAACAAAGAAACTCCTCAAAAGAAACATCTCTCAAAAGATTAAAAAGATTGTCACTGAAATGACACTTTGGATTTCCCTAATTTCCCGTCCAACAGGTGTCCCATTTTGTCTCTGCGTTATCCCACCAGCTTCTACAGAAGAATCTTCCACGCTGCTACAGCTGCGAAGTCTCCCTACTTCTGATGCACATACTGTACAAACTCTGGTTGTGCTTTTATATAGTCATTCACTGTAGAATCATTGTATAAGTAGTTTTGCATTTTGTTGCCTTTGCTAACCTTAATTTCACTCACTTTACGTATCCAATTCTTTGCTTCTTGTTCTACCTCAGTTCAAATCAATTCTTTCCTAAAGTTAAGTTTTGCATTATTTGGCTCTGGACTGATCACCAAGAGAAACAGTTTATCAGTTTTATCATAATAACGCTGGGACTGTATCACTGGATGAATAATTAATGTGGTTCAAAAGAAGATGATAAATCTGTCTTATATTCATAGGACTACAGAATAACATGTTCATAAGATCCAGTGTTCTTTTTGATGGACAGTACCACTGTAAAGTCGACTCCTACAGTATTGTGTATCTGTTGAAGTGGAATTATAATACTTTTAGGTAAGTGTGTGTGGGTGTCAGATACATTCCCACATTGTGTTTCTTTTATACTCGGATATAGTATGTACAACAAGAGTTGAATCAAACAATCAACTTACTTGATATACAAGTCAGCAGGTTGAGTTTGGGAGGTCTCCAAGTCCACTGCTCTGCACCCTTTGGTTAACATGACACCCTTCCCTATGTTGGTTTGCTAAAGACATTTAGGTCTATCTGTAATTTCAACTGTAGTCAGCACTAAGTGTTTCATTGGCTGCCATGGTAGAGTGAGTAAAAAAAAAAAAAAAAAGTGTCACCCATTATCTTTACTGCAGAAACAAACTGTGGACCAAATCGTCTGTCAAGTAGCCAAGTACTATATCTGTCACAGATGATGAGAAGGTCAAAAAGAAAAATGTTATCTGTCAGAGAAAATAATTTTGACTGCTTCCAAGAGCCTGAGAGAGTGGAGACAGAGACAGGAGTGTGACTGATAGATAAGCTACACAAATGTGGAATTTATATTCTATGTTAATTTCAAGGATGAGGACTCTCTTCTCCTTGGATTAGTAGCATTTTAGGGAGACTTTCCAGCAGGACTAGTGTGAAAGTGTGTTTTTTCTTCAAGAAGTATACTTCCAAAACACAGGAACTGGAAAAGGGTGGCTGTCTTATATTCAGGCCAACGTGGTATTTATGCTGTGCATGTCTACATCTTTACCTGTTGGTTGAAGAATGTTTAATCAAGCGAGGCAACAGGCAACATGCATTAAAAGGAGTTTGTGTGATTTTGGGCAGGTCTTACACAAGTTGGCTTTACACTGAACGCTTTTGACCTGATTCAGGACATCCACTAATGCTGCTTCTCTTCCCACGACAGCAAATACTGAATCACCAGCACACCAAATGGACTCAAGCATAACAAAAAGCTGACTGCTTCTCAGGAAAAGGCCTCTTTGCTGATGCCAGGTGCATTGTGGTTTGTGCAATATGACCCTGTCTTTTTCAGCAGTACCACACAGAAAATGGCCATAGTATGTCTGTGGGAGTTGATTGATTGATTGAGATTGCCAATTAATAGAGATGTCTCAGCTGACAGGTTGTGATGTTTCTAGTACTTGAAACTTTTCAGACTTTTATTGAATCACCCAGAGTCTACGTGATGGGCCAAGAAAACTCTGACACTTTAACATGAGAGACCACAGTTTGCTTCCTGTTTCCTAAAGAACGTCAATTTAAAAAAAAAAATTATGTATGACCACGATTGTACCTCTAACATAAACGTGTCAGACTCCCCCGGCCTGTACATGGAAGTGGTCCATGTATTTGAAACACAAGAATATTACCCAAACCTGTCACAGTTCATCCATGTATTCAATCATTAGCTTTCTGCCTTTGCCATTATCATTAACTTTCAGCCATTCACTCCTTCCCTGCAGTAGCCCCAGCCCCTTTAGCCTTCCAGCCACCTGGATCCTCCCCGCCCACCTACTCACCTGTTCCTTATTTCCCAGTCACTTCCTGGTGTGTGTGTATATATATATAAGATCG
>JBBMJY010000006.1:1483477-1493984 GCA_037833715.1 Toxotes lorentzi
CACACACACACACACACACACACACACACACACACACACACACACACACACACACACACACACACACACAATCACAACACTGGTCCATCTCGTCCATCCTATTAATATTTAATCAGCGGTTGGGGCATCAGATCAGCTTTCATGTCTGAACAACAGTGTTGCAGGTAGCACATTATTCTGTAATGTATAGTCAAACTACTTTTTTTTTTCACTTGGTCAGTAGTTACACTTCAGACATGCTGTTTGATTTCAGACATGCTTTCATTTTCTATTCAAATAACTCAAGCCAGTTTTTACACTGGGCTTATTTGAATATGTGGTCAGTTATCCCCCCTCCCCCCAATCTTCAGTGGTCTGCTTTCAAACCTTTTTAAACGTGCATAATACTCTCCTAATCAAAGTGCTTCAAGATGGACTTGGGGATGGGTTATTCTTTACTTTCCCTGTGGGGCACATGAACCTAACCACAGTCTGGCTGGAACTGAAGACAGTTTCTTGCTTTTCTGGTTCTGGGTGTTCAGTGAAAGGATCATGACATGAAAAGCCATCCTTTTTCAGGATGATAGTACTAGGGACTGAGGTACACTTGAAATAAAGTAGTTGATACAAACTGCTGCCCAAACAGATCTAAAGTAATGTATTTAAAGGTAACTAGACTTTGGCCATTGGACACAATGATGGCAGTACCCTTCTGGAACATTATGTCCTCAAAGGCAGTCATGGTGTTGCAATGAGCTGTTCACATAAAACCTGAAAGGTAGTGATGTGAAGAATGAAAAAGAGAGCCTGAGAAAGGAGTTGATGCATGCCTTTTCACCTCCACGCACACTTGGCCAGTCGATGCGTTGAATGGGTTTTCTTGTCAGTTTGGACAGTTTTGTTACAATAATTGTCAAATGCAGCCCCCAGTTCTGACATTGGTAGGGGGTGGGTGAATGCTGTTTGATGATCCAACAAGCACTCTGTTTGAAGCACCTTCAGTTTGACATATATTCTGGGAATACATGTCCGCAAAGACATGGGAGTGGGACTTAAGACCTGAAAAGACAGATTCAGACTGGTTTGTGGTTAGCATTGGCAAAGCAGTATGAGGCTTGGTATGTGAAGACAGTCTTCAACTGAACCCCTCATGTGTGCACAGCAGCAGATGGAAAGTCAAACCAAAGGTGAAAATGTGAATGTGTAGGGAATTAGTGGTATGAGTTCTTGACAATCATGCACTGATTGAAATAGGCGATGATAGGCATAGAAGAAATTGAAATTCAGCTCACTATACAACTACGCAATGGAGCACTTAGATTCAAAAGTTGCCATGCATCCTTCTTTTTCATCATTCTCATCTCGGAATCATTTCACAGAAGATTTCAGAATATGAAGGTTTGGAACCAAGATCAACTGAGTACCTTTCTGTCTCTTATCAGAGCATTGTGACTTATGGGAACTGCAAGCTTGTGTGTGGCATATAGTTGTATTAAAATTTGTCCTACATCTGCATCAGTAAAAGTCCAAGAACCCTGCGTGTTTTTATTATTGAATCTGCAACACTTTTACTCAGAGGTGCTGCTTAAATGTAAATGTTACTGCTCCACATGCGGCTGTGCACACTGTTGGCTCACACGTTTTCATGAGTTACAATGTGATATGACATTAGATAGACATTCATTAAATTAGCTGCTAACTTTTATTACATTGTTGAACTTTTAAAACTGTCAAACTGAATGAAGCTCTTTCTGAAGCATCAGTGACGTTTCAAGTGTTGGATGTCGTCAGGGACATGCTGTTCTTCATTTGTCACAAGCTCCAACACAATGTGTTCAAACAAGCTTTGATATGATTTGTCTTCAGTGATTCTTTGTACAAGAAAACATCGTCATTTCTTTAAAAATAAATGAAAGTGCCAACGTCATGATAGCAGCAGGAAAAAGATTTTAAAAGGTATTTTTTAAATTATTTTATATCATCAGTGAATAATAACGGACTTAATTAATTTCTTACCTTTCAGAGGAAATAATAGTAAAGAATGTAGTTTGAAAGATCACGATATCTTAACAGAATGTCCTTAAAATAAAATGGGCTATGTTCAGGTTATTCATGAAACTATTCTCAGAGAAAACTTCATGTGTTGAGGTCCTGTGTTGACAGGCCAGAGCAAATTTAGTGTGAAAAATGATTTTCAAGTTATATTTAGTGACTCATCTGAGGCTGCAGTGAGATTGTGGCCCCCACAAATACACTGAACCACGGCAGCAACAGCATATGATAATGAGCATTGTCTACGAGAATCTGAATTTCATTAGTGATTAATATCATTAGTGATTTCATGCAAATATGAAATAACTAAGTGAAGCAGAAGTAGGCCAGACAGAAATCTAGACTCAGAAAAATGAAAAAGTAAATTAGAGTTCTTTTAGTACTTTGAGTGCAGTGACCACAGCAGGTAAGTGACATCTAAAATGTTTTTTGAGTATTGAAGGGGAGATTGTTCCTTCCACTCAGCTACCGAAGTCCGAGGGTTTACAGACTTCCTTTCTCGAATACAGATCAGTCTTGATTGCTGCTGCTCCTTGTCTCCGTGTGGTGTCATGGCTACCCAGGAAAGGGGGGATGAATGTTAATTGACGGAGAAGCATAATGAAATTTGACAGAACAATAAATGAGTTGAAAGGCCTGAAGGTGGGTTTTTGCTTGTGCTCCATATTACATTGTTTACAACGTGCCGTGCTTCATTATGCGTTTCTGCCAGCTGCTTCTCACACTTCTTTTTTCCCTGATTCTATATTTTGACCAATTGCTGCTCTACAATCAGTGGTTACAGATTCATATTTGTGCTGAAAACATAAATTGACTTAAGTTTCTGCGTTTCATCTGATTTACATTGGTTAATACCTTTTAAAGGATGACATTTCACCCAGGTTTTGATTTTTAGTCAACATAGCAAGAACAATGTTTGTGCAAAATATTCACTTCCAACACAAAATGTTCACTTTAGACATATTGTTTTTAACATGTTTTATGGATCCACTAGATTTCATGCTCATGTTAAGGGTGAAACTGAAGCTACTTGGATGTCATTAGGAACCAGGAAGCATTTCATACGCCTAATCATCCGCACCCAGCTTCTTCCTAAGTAAGGGCTGCAGAGGGTCTTTGTACTTGTGCTGTTATCAAACAGCATTAACCCAATAATGGCCCTGGCAGAAGCTGGGGTTTTTATTTCAGGAAAAAAAGAGGATTTCTGGACCATGACTATGCCCTTGACTTCCTCAAAATGCAATGGGAATATATGGAGGCAAAGAAACACTGAAAGAGGGAAAACTACATTTTCAGACACTGTTCTGGGCAAACAGAGCCTCCTGTGAGGGAGAGATGTATGTGTACAAGTCAGCAGAGAAGGCCACCAAGGATGAGGTCTTCCACTTATGGTGTACAAATCCCCGGTGAGCTGGGCAGACAAGATTAAAAACAGGATGTGGTACACACACTGGTCCCTGAGAGGAGGAGGGGAGGCAGAGACCATGATGGGGAAACTGGATGCTTTTAGAAGAGAGTAATGTATAAACGCTTAAGATATGATTCCACTGTATGAAGCTGAGGACAGCAACGCTAAAATTACCAGCATATTCACTTGACACCCCAAGGGTGCTGGAAGGCATGTGAGCTAGGCAAATACTCATGTAGCACCCAGGAAATAGATTAGATACATCTGCTTAACATCTGCTTGGTCAGTTTCTCAAAAACTGTGAGAATTTAAAGACAGAGTGGAGATACAGTGTGGTTGCTGGAAGACTGGAAGGAATAGAGGTCATTCTCCAAAACGTATATGGTCCTCCAGGTGCGAATTGGGTATTTTATAGACACATTTTTGATTTAGTGATAACTAAAGCACAATAATTAATGATATGTGGAGGGGATTTCAGTATAAGGTTGAAACTGGTCCACACTGGGATACCTCTGGAGATACCTATACCCAGAACAACGCTCTGAGGAAGAAAATGAGAGACTACAGGAGTGTGGTGATATGTGGAGGGAGTTTAATCCAACTTATAGGGAGATTGTTTTTTACTCTGCAACTCATGTATCATATTAGAGGACTGATCATTTTTATTTATTTATAAGGACTTGTCAAATTGGAGGGATGGATTTATTGGACCATAGCCCTGTAAACGTGGATCAGTACATCAAAAATAGACCAAACCCATGTTCATGGAGATAAAAGTTGAATACACTTAGGAGACCAATGAAGAGAGATTTGATAAGAGTAATTAAGGAAGACATTTTCTGGAAGAAAATTACAATGTGGAAGTAGCCCCATAGGTTGTGGGACACCTGTAAGGCTGAACATGAAGATTATAGCAAAAATGACACTTCAAAAGAAACTTAAGACTGGAAAAAAATAAATTAGAGAGAAAAACAAAGACAGTAACAAACTCGGGGTTACCCCCAAAAAATTAAAACCCCAAAATAAAATAAAATAAAATAAAATAAAATAAAATAAAATAAAATAAAATAAAATAAATACTCTTTGGAATTTCAGAGAAAAGAAAGATATTATGAAACAAATAGTAAGTCAGCTAAAATCTTAGGTTATGAATTTTTAAAAAAAAGCAACCAGCAAAATATAAAATTAAAAACCCATCAAAACCAATACAAGACATTTTGTTAACTGCAAGTAAAAAAAGCAAGTAAAATTCATAAAATTTAGAGAAACACTTTATATTTTACTGATTTTTCCTAAACACAGACTTCATTGACTTGCAGTGCTGTGGAGGCACAATCTAAATACAATATTTAACGATTAATCATTCCGTTTTATAGAGTTACAGTGCAAACCTCAACTGAAATGCAACATTTCATATGTCTTAAAATATAAGCTTTAAGATTTCTGTAAAATCTAAAGAAAACATATGGAAGAAATCCAAAATAAAATAATACATCTAAGATGTGAACTCTTTTTAGTGGGGTTAAAAAGATACCTATACCCAGAACAGTGTCATGTCATGGCATCATCTGCCGCTTTTTTGGGTCCGGGTCGGCGACTGCCGTCCAGTCCACAATGCAGCAAGTCCTACAGCACCTCCCACGGGTGGTGGGCCCATGGGAGGCGGTGCTGGCCAAAGTGGGGTTCAAACCAACAATCATGAGAGATTGAGTCTCATGCTCTACCAACTGAGCTAACCAGGTTATCCAGAACAATGCTCTGAGGAATTTAAAAACCACAAAGGGCATTTGTCCATGTGTCCATTTTCTCTGTTGGGTTACTATCATGATGAGGTCAGGATTTCACCTTTGAAACAGGTCAAGAAATCAACAAATTGTGCTGTTGAGCTTAAGGGTTGTGCTCCATTAGCTTTATATTGCTTTCTGCAACATCCTCCCAATGCCTGGGGGCCCCCTGTACTTCTGACAAACATTATACTGTTTTTCCAGAATCCTAACTATACAGGTGTAACTTTCTGCAAATTGCTGAATGGTACACCAAAACCAAAATGTGCCAGCATGATGGAAAAGTCACAGAGAACAGAGATTCATGCTCATGGTTGTATGTTGTTGTATTTGAAGGGATGAAAAGAGAGGCTGTTTGATTTGGCACCTCTGGACTCATTGTACAGCTGTGTCAGGATGGGTGGCTGTGTCCTTAAACTCAACAACAGCATAGATGAGTAAGAAATTGTGTGCAGAGTTTGTGCCAGACTGGTGCCTCTGTGCAGAGTTTGCATGTTCACAAAAATGTGTCAGCTCTTGGGCAAACAAATCAAATTTACATGTCGACCAACTGGCAATAATTCTGTCTGTAGTTGGTGTTTATTTTTGTCTTCACTCTTCGTCACTCATACACTGCTCCCACTTCACAGCTCTGATACCAGTGTCAGTTCACCATCTTCACCACCACCAGTGTCCAGACTCCATCTACAGTCATAGTGTTGACAGTCAGAGGGGTTATTCTGCTCATCCCCTTAATCAGACTTTAATCCCCAGATGGCACACATACACACACACAAATCTTATCTATGTTTTATCAACAAGGCCTTATATCTATAAGCAAATGACTGTGCAGCAGAATGGCTGTTCTGCTATCACATAAGTAAAGGCACTAAAGTGTCTTTACTCCCCAATGTCTTGGGAGTGTTCAGCACCCAGACTTTCTCCATGTGCTCTACTTTCCTTGATAAACAATGTTTTTTTTTTCTTGTGGCAGTTCAAACAGTCTTTATTATAAAAAAGGGAGATGGAGACTTGTAGACAGTAGGCTGAAGAGAGAGTGTCGGGCAGGCCATGTGTGGGAGGGCAGTGTGACCACTGAGGGGGAATCCAGGTAGGAGTGAGTCTTTCAAACAGGAAGGCAACAGGTGAGTCTCACTGGAGGTAAGCAGGTGACGAAACACATGGGGAGTGGGGAAACAGGAGAACACAAGCTGAGGGGAAATATCCTGGAGTCCATACAGGTACTGTGACACTCTCCTTGAATAAATGTACAGTCCCTCACATTCACACCCTCCTGCTTAATACTTTCAGCCTCTACATATTTCATTTCCCTTGTTTACAAGTTGCTGATCTACTGTCTTCCAGCATGAGGTTTTTGTTGTAAATCATTCTGTTTGATTCGGCTCATTATTTTTGTCCAGTGTGTGAAGTTTCAATAAGCCTTTGTGTGGCAAAATAACAATTCTGATTAGCAGCAATTAGTGATAATAATACATTTAGTTGGACTTGTCTTTGCTTTATTTCTACATCAAACTTAACTTTGCTGCTTCAGATTTTTCTCTGCCCACGATCAAACTTTAACAGAAGAAAAGATCCCGAATTAATCATCTGTTGTTCAAAGACTTGCATAGGGATAAAATGAAAATAACGAAGCAACGTTCACATGAAGTGGGCGGCATGGTGGTGTTAGTGGTAACACCGTCACCTTGCAGCAAGAAGGCTCTGGGTTTGAACCTGCTGGGTGGCCAGGACCTTTCTGTTTGTAGTTTATATGTTCTCCTCGAGCCTGCGTGGGTTCCTCTGGGTCCTCCGGTTTCCACCCACGGTCCAAAGACATGCGGGTCAGGTTGATTAGCAACTCTAAATTACCTGTAGGTGTCAACTGTTGTTAATCTACATGTCAGACTGTCAACAGTCTGATAAGCCTCTCGCCCAGTATCAGCTGGAATTGGCTCCCATTCAACCATCCCCACCACCCTATAGCTAATGCATGGATGTATGTACACATGAAACACCTCTGGTTTAGTTGTGTAGCTCACCAGGCACAGAGATCAAATAGCTGTGTCTCCATGTTCATATTCCATGTTCATATTATTTGATCTGAGTCACGTGCAAGTTCACAGAAACACATGCGCATGCAAGAGAGTGAGGCATGCCACCCCCAACACACACACACACACAAACACACTGAATAGTTAGGGTTTCTTTTGACAATCAGTAGTCAATTGTCATGCAGCAGGAAAAAAAAGCCTGTGATTTTTACCTAGTGATTTACCGCCAAAGAATAAGAAAGTGGGTGGCCGGGCTTTGATGCTGTGATTACAGATTTTTTCTTCGGCAGCTGTGGGTTTTCCTTGAAATTCGTAACGTAAACTGCATGTATGTGCTACAGTGCCTGACGTGTATGCTTATCAGTCTTGCCTCACAGTCAGTTTGCTGCTGTTCCTTTATGCCCTGCACGCCACATAATGTCTGGCTGATTTCCAGCCACAGCTAATATCCATACATTAATAATAATGCTACATTACAACAAAGCTACACTAGTTTTAGCTGCTTATCTATGGAACCCTGCCAGTGTCAAGACCACTTATGTTCTTGCTTTAATTGTGCTCCCTACTCAAACTATAACGTCCTCTACTTACTCTATAAAACAGTTTATTTGTATTCTTTGATCATTTTGCGTTATGGGCCTTTCCCTGCTTTGATCTAATACAGTGAGAGTCACCAGTATTTAGCAAATGTAATCATATTTGCGGTCAACCTAGTGTCAGCTGGTTTTAGCCCTTTATCTGTTCGGGTCTCTCCAACTGTCTGTGCTCACATATGCAGTCATTTAATAAAGCCAAATTCCCAGTAAAGCTGTTCTCATTTACATGTACAGGTATGAAACAGTGACTGAAACGTGGCTCATTAGATCTCTACATGTGAACCAGCAGCCACTTCCAAGCTGCTGCTCTGCTGCTGCTGCTAAAATCCTTTTATTTATAAAATCACCACACACATCAGTTAAAGACAAAGGCTGTGCTGTAATTTCAGCTGTGTTTACTTGATCAGTCTGAGAGAAAGTTACAAGCTCATTCACGTCTGTGTCAGCCCCCACATCAAAACAGGGTCAGCAATGAGAAAAGTGAACAGAGAACAAAACCTGAGGACTGAGAGCAAAGGAACAAAAGAGAGCATAAAAGCAGCGAAACCATCTGAGAATACAAAAAAGTGTATTTTGTTATACATTTGTATGTATAATGGTTATGATACAGTTGCACTCACCAAAGTATGTGAGATCCTTGGAACACAGCAACAGTCCTAGACATGATTAATAGACTACAACTTAACCAACACTTGGTGCCATGCACACAACATGTGATGACCGCTTATGTTTCTTACCCCTTTAGTTTTGGGATATCATCTTGGCCCCGGATCTCAGCATTTAACGTGGAGAGTAAAATCATATTACAACCAAACGGAATAATGGCCAAGAGTACAAAAATAAGATCCAGGTTGTAATAAACTGGAATTATCCTTCAATTTGGGTGCACGAATAAGTACTTGTTGTTGCAGCTACTCTAATATTAGCTGCAGGCTAACAGCTGTGTTTGGGGAAGATGCTCAGTCCATTTTTTATTAGGTTACCTCATTCATGACATTTGTCTTTGTCACTGCCTTGGCTACTGCTGGCTAAACCACTTTGTAGACTAAAGTCTGTGCACAAAATGAACAGGTCAAAATTTTAGAAGATGGACAGTATCATCTAAATGAGGCACAAGATTTTAATACATTTGCGTTTTGATCCTGGACACGGATTTGGGGGTTTTGCTTGTTAAAAACATTGCACCACACAAGGACACTTTGTATTAATGTCCTGAATTTCTCTTCCTTTTTTTCAGTTTGTTCATGGAAATTCAAAGTTTCACCAAATTCCCCAAACGCTCTCAACTGCACACACCTGTGGTAAATGGCTTGTTTCAGACTGATGAATACCACCTGTTCATGTGGGGTGGGAGGGAGCTGCAGTCAGCACCTCACTGAACAGGTGCACAGTTAATACACACACGCTCATTTGTTTAGTGGTTCTTTTGAACGTGTTAATCGGCTAAAGATGGATCCTGTTTAGTTGACTTATGCATTAGTTGGACTTGTTTCTGGGAATCAGCACTGTCATGGAGGTGTGACCATGACAGTGTTTGACAAGCACCTGGTGTGTTCACTCAGCCCTGCTGGAGCAAACCAAACGGACTGAGGAGAGGGGGAGGTTGGAGGGAGCTGGATTATGTTTGGTTTATTGTTTTCTTTTTTGTTTGTTTTGTTTTGGGTTGTGGTAAGGTAGTCTGAGTAAAACGCATATATTGATATGGTCTTTTTGGAGACCTGTGTAAAGGTAAAGATTAGCTACTCTGCATAATGTATATACTAAAGGCAGCCTTCTTGTAGACACCACCCTTTTTGTATTTACAATGGTTGATGCTGGTGTTTTTATATACTGGCTAGAGGCCAGTTGTTTGGGCCTTCTGGGTGTGGGCAGTGGGGGTATATGTGTGCTTGCTGTGTGTTTGTTTATAATGTAGCAGATCAGTAAAAGACAGAACTCTGCCAAAATCTGAATTCTGTGCTTCCTCCTGCTGGTGGTACATCTCAGTGGTTGCTGTCATCTTGAGTTTAGTAAGGAAGCATTTCACCATCTAAATCATGAGAAGCTCAGATTTGATCATTAGCATGGTCAACACCACTAAACCTGCCTCATAAGGCTGCCTGGAGTAAAAAGAAGAATTTAAGTCCTGCTGTCAGAAATCGGCAAGCAAAAACATAACAAATTTAGCAGAGTCAGTCTTATGAGAGGATCCAAAGTTATTATGAAATGTTAACAGTTCATTTGTCAATGACGTGTCAGAGCAGCCTGTACTGTGACAGAAACAAAGAGGGAATGGTTTAGGCTACATCAAGCTAAAGCTAAAAAAACATTTCTTACAAATCAAAGAAAAAGGCCACAGGTGTTGAGATGATAGAACAGCAAATTTTCCAAACCATTACTGAAATGTACCACCTGCTGTGATGATATCTGCCAATGAAAATCTGAAAAACCTCTCAGTAAACCATATTTTTTAATTTAAAGTAATTGCCACATCAATATTTTAACTCAAAGTTATTCAGATTAAGCCCCTATAATTCTTCACTTATACAAGTCTTTTCCCCCTGTGAGGAAAGGCAGTTTAAAGCACTCATTGTAAATATAATTTCAATTCACTTCAATTTTATTTATATAGCGCCTTCCACAATCAAATTGTCTCAAAGCGCTTCACAGAGACCCAGA
>JBBMJY010000006.1:1505366-1542301 GCA_037833715.1 Toxotes lorentzi
GCGGGGAAAACAATCACACCGGCGGGAAACATAGAGGAAGGACCAGCAACCTGAAGGTAAGATTTCAAAATAAAAGCCGGGACCACAAGACAACATAGACACAAGACAAAACACAGCTTTAACATAATTTACGAGTTATGACACAGTGTGTTATGGTTATTACACTTTTCAGTTCCACTGGCTAAATGAAACACAGTATCTGTGGTTGAAGCAGAAGTGGCTGATTCCCCCAGAGACATCCAGATGTTTCTAATATCTAATGCAGACAGATCGGTTTCCACGTCTATATTCCATAATCACACACCTTCGCCCATCAGTCTTCTTGAAGCCCGTAAATCCTTTCGACCTGCAACTGCCACTCAGGTTTAGAGCCAAAGCAGGGAAATATTCAAAAAAATCTTTTATCGTTTCTTTTCAGCAGATACGCTGGCAGATCGCCTGTGCTTAAAAGTTTGGAGATGGCATAATTTTGGTCTACTGTGTACATAATGTGTGTGTTTGTGACATGACAGAAGAGCCTGAGAGTAGGCCACTGTATCTGTGGGATCATATGAGCCGTAAAGCCCAGCTATCACTTAAATCCTGCTGATATTAAGTACTGTGCACTGCACTGTTGGAGGAGGGGAAACTACAATAGCAGCTCAGCTCATATTTATCTTTACATAGACAGATACAATATTAGCTACTGTTTTAGTGCCTCTGATCAAATACCATCTAGGTTTGGTTTGGATACTGTGGGTGGAAAAAGTTGAAAGTCTGTCATTCAGTTAACTGTGCCACACTGCAGGTTTACACAACGGCCATTTTACTTTGACCCTGTTGAGTTTTTGGTAATGTAAAAGCCTGAACACACAACGTCAAGAAAACTGAAGTCTAAGGGTTTTGCAAAATGTTTAGGTGTCCAAATTCTCTTCAGCTCCCACCCATGACTGCTGTTGAGCTGTTGTATGAATGTGACTAGGGAAATTCTATTTTACAGAGTTCAAGATGTACTTTAATTGTATTTTTGTAGATAAAAAAATATCACATAATAAATATAGAAATCTCTTGTGACCTCATCTGTATACCAAGGAAGCGAAGGTGTGTTTATATACACACACAAAGACACACACACACACACACACACGAGTCATACATCACCTGAATTTCCGCATTGCTCTCATAATTATTACGGCTGTTAGAGGTTATCTGACAATAAAATGTAACTGTAGGTCATAATAAGCTGCTTGTACAAACGAGTTATGGACTCATTTTTACAGGACAGTCATAAAAATCTAAAGACCTAAAGTGCCTAAAACCTTTACACAGTACTCTCTTCTCTCATTCTGATGTTTGATGTGAACATTAACTGAAGCTCCTGATCTGTATCTGCATGATAAGCAGGTGTACAGGTATTCCTGCTGAGTGCTCGGTCAGTGTATATCTTTAAATTAATTCGTCCCCAGTGTCAGCATTTCCAGTATGTTTAATGATGTCTCACCACTGTCTATTCTACTGTCAAATCATTTTTCTTTTTCCTCTTTTTTAGTTCTGACTTGACCATTTTTATCCTGCGCAGTCAGATGAAGCCCCTGATATTGTCTGCTTTTTGCTTGTTTTTGGACTTGAATCTCTGACAGTGTTGCCTGTAAACTGAATGCCATTCAGCCTCCAGTTAATGTGTTTTACTGCCATTGTCACTGACAATAAAGTAGCTGTTAGTTTGAAGTGTAACTAATGGAAAATGTAATTAAATTGTGCCCTCAGATGTCACAGTGTAATCTAACTGCAAAATGTAATAATCATCACACCCCTACAGGTTTGAAATAAAAAATGATTGAGTGTCATTAGCAGATTGTTGGAGGCAAATAACAAACCACTACTGTGGACGATCCAAACCTAGTTGATTTTCAGAACTGTGAAAGTAAGAACTGTGACTTACCAGCTTCTAATAAGAGATTACAGAGTATGTGACTTTGTTCATGACAGACAAGCACAGATTCTTCACATGCAGAGGTGTAAAAAGAACTGTATAAATGTATAAAATTCACACAACATGAGTCATACAGTAATCACTTTCATACAATAACCTCTGGATTCCTCGGTAAACGTGCAGCAGATGGTTTATATGATAAAGAGAGTGGGAGCAGAGAAGCCCAAATCTACACACAGCATCGAGTGAGGCTGCTCACGTAAAGCTTGTTTTTTGTTTTTTTGTTTTTTTATTTACCATTTTCTCCAACTCAGCAAGTATTAAATAACTTGGGCGTTGATTTCACATGTTCAGAAAATGTGGCCTCATAAAAAAGCTACCAATACCAATCCTTCACTACACTCTATACGGCCAACACATTATACACTAATAGTACTGTTTGTAAATGAGTTTGTATATGTATTGTTGTTTGTACTAACAGGAAATGATACAATACCAACAAGCATCAACTCATTTCCTACTCACTGTTAATTAAACCTTGAAATGTTTTCCAAAGATGTCATTTTTGTTTTTGTTTTTCTAAGCTCTAAGCTCTACCTGGAGCTGTCGCACCACCACTTATGATTTAATTTGATGAAATTCATCCATCAGTAAACTTCACAAGGACTGACTAAACAAACCAGCAATGCGCAGAAGCATTGTAACTCTAAAAGCGCACACAACAGTATTTAGATAATGACATTTGCTAAAACCATTCAGTGGAATAGAAGCTGTCTGAATTAGGCTGTGGCTATCAGCACCTGACAAGTTTTGAAATGGAGAGGAAAATTTGCTCTCAAATCATGAACGCAAAATTATTAAAACTGTCTTCCCCAAGGAAATAATGTTATGAAATGGTCACACACACACACACCCACACACACACACACACACACCCACACACACACACACACACACACACACACACCCACACACACACACACACACACACAAACCTCTCTCTCCCTCTGTCACAGACATACACAGACACGATAACCAGTCAGGTCTCTATTGCTGAACCTGCAACCTTCACTTTTCTGTTCAGTTTTGGTTCCATGTCCAGTCCAGTCCTCTCTCGTCTCCTCAGCAGCCGTCCCTCAGGCCCACAGCCTACATGTTCACAAACTTAAAAGTTGAAACCAAAGTTTATAGAAAACACTGGCCAGAAGTTGTTCAAAAGTGCAAAAAAGTTTACAACATTTGAAATCACCTTCCTTTATGAGACAGTATGCTGAGGAGATGGGCAGTTGAGAGCTGCTGTTAAAGATGATGATGATGATCATCATCTCTCTTCGAAGCAGTCAGGAGATTGGAAAATGGGATGATCAGGTCCGTCTGGAATGAGGATCAAAAAAAAGGTGGTAGCTGGGTTTGAAAAAGACTTCAAAGAGGGCAGGACAGAGTGGGCCATACCAGGCTGGATGAGGCAGAATGACATCAGAAGGGTCACCAAAAAAGAGGAAGCAACACAAAAGCACATCTACAGACCCTGACCCTGTTAAATGTAAAGGATAAAGAGCTGATCCAGAGTGAAAACCAGTGGAAAAGCTAATGCATTCTGGAAGAGTAATTCTGAGAGGAACTGGCTGTGAAGGAGGGCTAGAAGAGGAGCTGAAATTAGAAAAACACAAGCTGGAGGAGATGTGGACATGAAAGAGGAGGAGTGGGGAAAGAGGGGAGCAAGGAAAACACATGCACTGCAACCCTGAATCTTTCAAAATATTACCTTAAGGAACTGTGTGCATGCACACAAATATTCAAATATCACTTGAACAGCACATTTAACTGATTTTATGCTGCCAGCTCCTTAATACAAAGCCCATGTAATGTCCAATTGAGCTGATGTGTAGTAATTTTCAAGGGAATTCACAGCGTGCAAGTAGGTGTGTGGCTGATGTTTCTGTCCTAACTCCTGCACACTCTACCCAGGCACCAGCCCTCATCTACACCAAAAGGAGTATTTCCAGTAGGTGTAAATGCATCTCACACTGACAATCTCCAGGCTGTGTGCTACGTGTATGAAAGGGCAACTAAATATCTGGTCCTGATTCTGTGGACATTGTCCCAGGTTCATAATAAAAAATAATTTCACATGATTTCCCAATTGGTCTTTTGTAAATGCAATAAAATTTGTTCTATTTTGTCTTTGTTTTTCAAAGAGCTCAACTCAGGGAGATAAACTGTGACAGCCAAAAGTGGGAGGCTGTTGCTTAGAGTGAAAAGAAAAAGGAGGTGGGTGACCTCTTGGGAAAGTAGTAAAAGAGTGAAAAGCAAAGGTAAGGACCCATCTACCACTGCTCTCCTTCATCTCCCACTCACTTTTTCTCATGAGGTAGCGTGGTGGCTCAGTTATCAGCACTGTGACCTCACAGAAAGAAGGTCCTGGCTTCCAACCCGATCAGGGCCTTCTCTCTGTGTGCCATTTGTGAAGTCTCTCAGTTTCTGCATGGAATGCCTCTGGGTCCTCCCACACTGAAAACAAATGCAAGTGAAGTGAGACCAAGGTCTCCATGTTTCTCTCTGTTTGAGCTGAACATCAGAGGGAAGTTTTCAGACACGACCGGTCCATCGGATCAGAACAATGCCACCAAAGAAAAACCCGCTCAGGGACAAGATGGAAAGGTGAAGGACAGAAAATTGAGTTCTTTCAGTTCTATTAAAGCCAAAGAAACAAAACAAAAAACATGGATGAGGAACAGCAAAGTGTGGACTCACTGATTGGACAAAAATAGATGAATGATCATCCCTGTTTTAACTTGTTGATGAATTGTATGTTATGCGGCTGCAAACTTTTACTAACATGACTCAGATGCAGAAGTCAGAACACGAAAAAAAAAAGATCCAAGAAAGTTTTATTGCCAGAGAATGCAATGAGTTAAAGTCAATTGTCTGAGAGTGGGCAGACAGGAGAGGTGAGCTGGTCTAGACAGGTACTTGGAGAAGGGAAGTGGAAGATGGGGGGTGCAGGGGTTCCAGAGTGAGGAGGATGAACAGATTCAGTCTTTAGGGGAATGTTTTTGAAGAAAGTCAGACCTATTGGCCAGGTGCGCAGTCTGGTGCAGGAAGCCGGTGGCAGTCTGCAATGAATTTATTCCTTTCCTGTGTCTTTAGTAAGGCAACATGTGTCTCCTCCCAAACTTTCTGGCATCATCTAAAGTTGTGCTGTACAGATGGAACTGCTGCTTCCTCCTCCTGAAAAAGAAACAAAGCAGGAGAGTAACCCAGCTCATGGTCACCCCTAATGCATGGCAAAACTGGGGACCTTGGTGCGAAACAATATCAGAGGTACCACGTAGTCTACATGTAATATCATGTAGACAATGAAATTTGGTCTACCAGGAGAAATAGCGTGTTAGAGGCCGAGGAACTCCTGATTGAGGGTGCTTTACTACCAAAGTGAGGCATTGCTCACCCACTGCTCATGTACTGAACCAATGACACAATGACAAAGTGCCCATGGTGATGGTGACTGGAGCCTTTGGTGACGGGTGTGTCAACGTGTTTGCATTATCTAGAGCAGCCTAAGTGTCCACAAACGCCTTGTCTCTCTGTGGACCATTCGACCATGTGACTGGGGGCCTTACCTTTCAGGGCCTTGTACAGGGGTCACATGGGTTAAGCAGCTAGAGGGGTTTAAACGGTAGTAAAAGTTCAACATGAGGAACTTCAGGAATTTGACTTGAAGTTCCTTGAAAAAGAAAAAGAGTCAGGACGGATGTTCCGCTTTGGAAGTGTGGGTGACACTGATGTCATCTAAACAGGTGAAGATGAAAGGAACGTTCTGAAGTACTGCGTCCATGAAGTGCTGTTATGTCTGCATTCCTAATGGCACCCGAGTGTCCACTTTGGAAAAAATGACTTTTCCAGCACGGTGTGCAGAAAAGTCCTCGATGTGTGAGACTGGGTTCAGTCCAGTGTTGTTGCGTTGCTGTTATTATTGTGATTACTGTTGTGGCGCTTATTGTAGCTGAGGCCATGTAGAGAGAACAGACAGCTGGCCCACTCAGCATCAGAATGTTTCAATGTTTTCAACAGGTGAGCTCTGAGTGTTTCCTATTTATCCTGCTGTGAAGGATTTCTGAGGAGGCTCAACACCCTGGTTGCTCTGAAGGGACGACACCACATAATAGTATTGTGCGCTGTCTGCTGTGATCTCCTACAAAGCTAAGGGCGAACAAATCGAGGCTGATGTTTGCCAGAACTCCGGCAGCTTGAGAGAAAAAATAGCTGTCATGTTCGTGAAGAGTCTCTGGAGGCGTCCAACTAATAAATGTCAGAGTCACCACTGTAGAAACTGCATGAAAAGGAGAGATGGACAATTTCACTCACTGACCACACAACGGTGAGAGAGAGCAGATAGAGTGGCCAAAAAACAAATCTTCCTTAAAGAGATTGTGTATACCCAACACAGAAAGGCACACAATGTAACTCTGTGTGAAGAGCATCGACCAGACCACTGATTATGGTTAATTATGTCCACAGAGTCTGCAACAACATCATATTAAATGAAGACTGGTTGCCAGGCAGAGGGAAGCATAGCCAGCTTTCACTCTCATGTCGGCTTGAAATGGAAAATTAAAAAAATGAAATGAAATTCTGGGCGATCGCCTTATTTATTGTTTATTTGTTGACAGTTTGTTGCTGGAATTAATTAACCCATTTGTTGTACTGAAGTGGGTCTCCAGGTAAATTACATAAAATGACAACATACTAACTCAATCACTGCCTCCGTGTTTTCTGTGTGAAGGCGTGGAGCACCTAAGCACACTGCTGGCCTGAACATGATGTACTGTATGTTTTGCAGGCAATGGATATTTAACTCAAAATTCTATAAAATAAAATAAATCTTTGTGACGGGTCCTATGATAGTCTTGTGCAGACTACCATTAGCTTTGTTGCAAAGCTTCATAGTGTGCAAGTAAACCGGGTTCCTGTGTGATCACCTTGATTTCAGGTTCATTTAAATCTAAAGAAATAACTTATCATTCATCAGTTTCATAGGGTCAACAAATGATATAGCATAAGTATACAGCATACAGTTATGACCAAAAATATCAGCACCCTTGCAGGTCTGTCAGAAAATGTCCTACAATTTTGACAAGGTGCCAATATTTTTGTCCAGTCCACTTTTTGAGTTCTGTGTGGAATTGTATCAGGTTTGACTTTTTTCTCTCTTTTTTTGTGTTGTTCCAATGCAAACAAAAGAAATAAACACATGAATACAAAAACATTTGCAATTGCAACAATTTTCTGGGAGAAGTGGTATATTATCTGACATGACTGCAAGGGTGCCGATATTTTGGGCCATGACTGTATAAGGGCAGCTGATTGTGATGTCTGGGGAAGAAATATTCTGGGAATAGTGGTTCTGAGAAATGTGGAGGATGTCTTGGGGAGCTCCTGATAAATATTGTGCTGTCATGGATCCAGTTCAGTAAAACATGAAGGTTGCAGGGGGGTATCCACATGGAAACCCCAGTGACATGCTAACACTCACTCAGGTGGAGGGGATTGGTGGTGAAAGCTACAACTCGTTTTATGGTGCCACAGATTTATTACAGCTTGTACTAATCTTAGCTCACAATTAAGCTTGCCTTCTGTGTCAGGCTTGTTTTGGATTGTGGCCCAATGTTTATAGTATTGTGTTGAAAAAAGACAAAATGAATTGATTTCCATTAAAGGATGAGTCTGATGATATTCTGTGTTTATCAGGATGTCCCCTGAAGTGATCCAGTCAACACTGAATGTATCCTGCTAACAAGTGTGTGTGTGTGTGTGTGTGTGTATCCTGATCTTGGTAAATGTCGTTCTTCTGAGCTGTAGAGCTCCATAGTTGTCCAAAAACTATTAAAAACGCATCAGTGAGTCATAGCACTGGGTGTCAAGTGCCTTCATCTCCATGAACATACACATTTAGTTGTTCAGTTTGATTCAATTCAACATACAGTGTCCAGCTGCTACAACACCAAACATGAATTGATCCACAGCTCAAATTAGGCCCAAAAATGCACTATTTCCTCCAGTTTGAGTAAAAAGAAAAAACAGCTGAAGTTTTTGGAAGGGTCTGGGAACAGGGTTGATCAAAACTGAGCTTGTGGGCCCTGAAAACCAAAACAGTAAGCCTAAAGAGCTGAGGGGAACAGTCTTTTGATCTGTTGTTAATATAAAAAATAGTGGTTCTGTACATGGTGGATGAAACTCCAGAGACATTTAATCCAGATGTTAGCAGTGAAGTACATGTGGAGAACCATCCTAACTTGCTTCACTGTGTTGTATTTTGTATGCATCATGTATAAATGAGTAAAGCTTATTACTGTTCTGTAGTAAATGTGAGAATTTAAGGTATTCAGTCTTACTACATTTCTGAAAGTGCCAACTTCAGTTTCAGTGCAGTGTAACAAGACATACGCAGCTTGGAGTCGAGAATAGACTGAAATAAATTCAATCTTCCCTCATAAAGCTGTCAATTTAAAAAGCGGGAACACACTCACCATCACCACCCTCATCCTCTCCAGTCCACCTCCTTATTCTATGTTGTTAAAATACTGTAATTATTTGTGTGTAAATCTTCTGATTGAACTGCAGGCAGAACATGTGATGTCTTTAGTATAGGAAGGAGAGGAATTACATGGATCTGAGCAGGAATGTAAAATGACTCAAATGACTCAACCCTAAGTGCTCACATCTGATATCTTCATTGCCTACATAGGAAGAAAAATCCAGTCTGCATGTGGTTTGCATTGGCACAATGTAGGTAATATCTTTATAGATCTGATCCATAAATACACTCTTACTTAATGTTTACGTACAGTGAAGCGGTCCTTTGAACTGGTGTAACCTAAACTCCACTAGTTGAACTGTGGCAGTCAGCTTAAGATCATAATCGTCTGAATAAAGAATAACATGTCAATGGAACACTGAGCAGGGATGACAGCTTAAGGACCAACAGATGAAATATTTTGACATCTTACTGTACATGTGCAGTACCCCAGAATCTGATAATGTGATACCTATCAGGCCACAGCTCTGCAGTCCCATCTGGGCTGAATTTGCAGGGTTGGCCCACTTTTGGCTGTAAATGAGGTGAAAATTGAAACCCAGGGGAGAACATTCAAGCTTTGAGTTGGAGGACAGCCTCGTTCCGGAAGGCTCTGGTCACAGTCGGTGCATCTCAGACAACTTACACCCAGTGACAAGTTGATTGTTTAGGTTTTAATAAAGAAAAACATTTAAATTATTTTCTCCCGCAGATGGGATTACACATAACCACCCACTGCTCCGCCACATTGTTTAGACATAGCTGCTCTAAGTTAAAGCACTCATTTTAGCTCTTGTTAAGTGTGTGTGAGGAAGGCAATGACACATCTTGTGATAATGAAAGACACATGGTAACAAAAAGAGACAGTCATACATAGAGACCTTTCTCTAAAAATACAATATATCATACAGTTTGCTCTTAACACCTACTATGCTACCGCTTTCAAGCCTATTCAACTGTTCATCATGTTGGTAGATTTTATAACTTTATTTACAACATCAGCTAAACAAGGAACCATGCAAGTGATACTGATTAATTCTGTAAGTCTACAGAAACATGCCTTATTACCCTAAGTTATGAATTTGGAGAAAGACTGTGGTGTTTATCAGGCTTCTTGTATGATAACTGATAAATGGTTAAATCTCCTAAATTACTTAACAGGATTCCACAGGCACTGATGTTTACATGTGGGATATTTCTGTTTGTATCCATTCATTATTCTTGCATGATGCTTGCTTCACTGCATTTTTCAGGACTTATTGCATCACAAGGAAAGTCATGATGCAATAAGTCAACCCCAATTATTCCTATAAAAGTTGCTCACAGGCTGCATACAGTGAAAAAAAGCCGCAGTGGGCCTCCTCACACTTCCACAGTTTAAGGCCCCATAGAGCACATACACTGGAGTTCTTCTCCAGACAATCCGGTTGAGAGCATACTCCACCAAGACTTCTGCTTCCTGAGCCAAGGATAAAAGGGGGATTTGTGACACTCAGAAGAATGAGTTCAGTGTTTGACAGCTTCTTCTTTTGCAATGATTGTGTATGGGAAAGCTGTTTTTCAGTCTAATGTGCATGACACGATGACCCTGGAAGCTGCAGTCCTCCATGCCGGCCACCACACCAAAACCATTCACAGCTCAGCGTCATTTCTGGGGTCTCCGGACCTGCAAGGCAAAGGTCACAGGACTGTCAGAGCTGGCTTCAAAAGCCTAACTGTTCTGTAAAGTTCTGTGTTGTGGTGCCACCACTCATTTTTTTTGGTTCTTAAAACTAGAAATATATATTTTTATGGATAAAACATGGGACCTTTACGTGAAGGCAGTAGGACCACATTATAGAAATACTCTGTTGCCAGCAAAATATGAGCATTTAACATTTTACTTAAAGGTGTTTTCAAATATACCTGTAGAATAGCTCTGTACTCAGCTCCTCGGGATTATCGAAATAATAACAGAATGATGCAGACCAGGAGTGGTGAAAAAGCTGATCCTTAATCAGCTCCACAAGTGGCACAGGAATAGCTATTTATCTAGAAAGCACTGGATAAATCCATCTGTGTACTAAATAACTAATGAAGTTTATGTTTAATCCTGGTATTGAAATTGATTCAGTGCAAAAAGAGCTGTAACACCCACACCACACATAACAGCTAGTCATCAGTTCTGTACTTCATTTTACACACAACATCCCACTGGGTGTTTGACTTGCATGGAGATGGGCATTATGTGGTTTGCTGCCAGCTGATCCTACAGTCTGAATGATGCATTGGCATGTCAAAAGCATTATCTCCTTCATCAGTATGGTTCATTGCTGCACCACAGGCGCTAGGAGATGGAAAGATTCCAGACAGGCCCATTCAAATCTTGCCAAGTGCACTGACAGGCTAACATCACTGAGACCGACATGAGAGTGAGATGGGAACATTGAAATAAATCTGGGTTTCAGCAATGTATGTGATTAATGTCTGTGTTCCTAAGCATAAAGACTGGAAGCAGGGGGAGACAGCTAGCCTCTGTCCAAAGTTCACAAATACACCTACCAACAGCAGTCACCAGTGCTGAACCAACAACTTATTACTGAAATAAAGACAGAACAGAATCAGCACCAACATCCATCCATCCATTTTCTATACCACTTAGCCTCTTAAGGGTCACTGTGGTGACTGGAGCCAATCACAGCTGACTTTGGACAAGAGGTGGGGTACACACCGAACAGGTCTCCAGTCTGTCACAGGGCTGACATATAGAGAGAAACAACCCTTCATGCTCAAAGTCACACCTATAAACAATTTAGAACTGTCAGTTAACCTAATCTGCATGTGTTTGGACTGTGAGAGGAAGCTGGAGAACCAGCACTTAAATTACAGACTAATCCACCAGGAACCTGCTTGTGTACATATTTCTTTGACCACCTCAGCATTTCGCTGAATGACATCAAGCTGTGTTTTGGTGTTTGTTTTGATGGAGACTGTATCTAGGATGAACTTCTGCTGCTCAAGTTGAGTTGGGTTTTTGAGACTGGTTTGGGTCACTTTTTTGAGTGATCCAAACCCACAAAGCAAACCAGTTATTTTGTTCATTAATAAATGTTCATTTTATTTCTCTGTTCTCTTTCTCTGACTGTGGCAGCCATTTGTGTTCGTGAGTGTCATGTAGATAGGTCCAGTGAAAAGAAAAAAAATGGAATGAATTAGCTTGGCAAGCTAACTGTCAGTAACAGAATAAAATAACGCCAAGATATAGTTTTACATCTTGGGGTTGAGTTGGAGTCTCAGGTTTGGGCAGATTGGACATGTCTTACACAGTTGGCTATGGGCTGGATTTTGGTCTCAGTTTTAGGCCATGCAGAACCTTACAGAACCGAAACACTGGGTGAAACTTTCGGTCAAGAAAGTCACCTTAAAAGACACATGATGTCAGCTGCTCATTTGTATGTGTTTGTTTGAACCCCTGTTTCCAGTCTGTTTGCTAAGCTAGGCTGGGCTAATCATGCCCTAATTCCAGCTCCATGCTTCACACACGGACATGTGTGGTGTTGATCTTTTAATCTCACCATCAAAAAAGTCAATGAGTGCATTTTAAATGGAGACATTTTAAATGGAGTTTTTTTTCCTCATCATTCGTTGTTGGAGATCTGCTGTCTATGCCTGTGTCTACTTGACCTCTCCTCTCGTAATGTTTTACTTCCATTCAGGTTTAATGCTGCTATGTGCAAAGAAAAGAAGTTAGACATTTACCTGTAAAAACGGTGGCGGATTACACATTAAAACCCAACACCTATGTGTCTTAAATTATCACAGGGCCAAGGATTACTGGAATGCCACATGAAAAAAACAGGGCACTACCCGTTATTGTGCAGCCATGCATGTGCTGTGAGATGCAATTAAGTGCAACAGAATGGAGGAATTGTGTTAATTCAATCTATTCATTGAGGCACAACTTGCATTTGAAAGTCATATGGGCAGGATGTCATGGTTTCTGATGTAAGATGAGGAAAATAGTGGGAGGAATGACACGGATCGTGCATCATCCCTCGCTCCCATTCGAGCTGTCTCCCTCATCATGCTCGACTGATCTCACCTTTTCAATCTCCTCTTCTCTTAAGATATAAATCCCTGGGAGGATGACAGTTGCAGATGAGTTACGGTGTGTGTGTCTGTTTGTGTGTGCATGTGTGCGTCTGTAGAGCGATAAGCTGAGTGTATGACTAAGTGAAGGAAAGAAGAAAGAAAGTGCGGAAAAGGTAGTTCTAGTGTGGGTGTGTTTGTCCAAATGTGTGGTTGTGTATCACTGTAGCAACAAAATGTGTTTGGGGAGATGAGAACAAAGCCTGCTTACTGACAAATCACTTCTTCCATTAAGTGTGTTAAAAAGGTCACTTTTAAACCTCCGACTAGTAATTAAAAGTTTATTAAACTCAGATTAAAGACACTGCACAGCTGTTTAATGAATCATGAAGTTAGTGTGGCAGCAGCTTTACCGTCAACGTTGTGTTAATATCACCTGTCTCCCAGGTGAACGCCAGTGAAAACCTGTTAATGAAGTGCAACATGCCTGAAGTAAAACCCTATGATCAGCCATGTGTGCAGCCACCATTATTATCGTCACCATAAATTCAGCGTGCTTATTATCAGAAGCAACACCTAAACTGAACTACCACTGCTACTCAACCTTCTCCTCAGAGCCAGAGGTATTTCTCTCAGGGGTGTATTTCGTAAACATCCATTAAGCCTTTTCCACTACAGGAAGTGAAGGACCTGTAACTGTAACCTAAACTTGGGTAGTACCATCTCCTGAGTAGAGCCCATGTACAAATGTTGTGTACACACAAAAACGTTACATACGTCATCTTTCACGCTCATGGTTGGATGTATCAAGAGTGAAACGAACGTGAGAATTTCCTCCATGTTCATTCCATGTCTGGCGTAAGCACATTTGGAATGGTTTTAGCAAATTGGTAACGCTTCTATCGTTAGGCACTGGTTTACGAGTCTGTTGGACCACAAATCGGTTTGACTCCTCAAACTGATTTGCACAGCATAGACACACGAACCTCATTGGAAACAATAACACAGCCACGTCTATGCAGTTAAATAAGTGGACACACAAGTATGTGCAAAAGGATGCATATCAGGGACAAAGCTGTCAAAGGACAAGTAGGTTTATTTTCAAAAAATGGCTTTTAGAAACAGGCTAAAAATACAAATGAATGAAAAGAAGCAATACATTTTGGGGATTTGTATGTTGCGTGTGGTGAGGCTGGATGAATATTACCATATTTCTGTATCAGCTGTCTGGCTGTAGATGCAGCCATCACAATGTAACACATGCCCTAATAACAATGGCAGCTTTGGCCTTATTAAATGACACAGTGAATGGCAGAATCAGAAAGGAATTGGTATTTAGAGACCACTGCAGTTTTTTGGGCCGTGGTGATGACGACTGTCTTATCAGCCATTTCAGATTTCCCATTTATTAATGACAGAGGACAGAGTGCCAAATAAAATCTTTTTTCTCCACTATGTATCACTTATGCAATTACCACTCCTGGCTACAGTGTCCTGTGTTCTGTAATTGTTTTCTTTCTCTTGTAGACTACCATTGTGTAAATTCTAAAATTAACATACATTGTTATAGCTCGCACTACACATGATGAACTATAATTATCCTATTCAGAATGAAAAAAAACCCCAAAATATTATCCTTCCTCAGCTTTTAGTACCAGTAGTCTCTCCAGGCTCTCCCAGCATGCACTGGGCAAAGGACAGAAGAGGATCCTTCATAGGTAGTCACTCTGCTAAATAGCTAAATAGCAATACTCTTGAAAGCAGTGAAAATCTTTCTGAAACAGACAAATGGACAGACACCTGCTTTCTAGTAAATGGCCAAATGGTGTGAAAAAAGGACTTTAAAATCTGTCAACAATTGTTTTTTTTTTTGTTTTTTTTGAAAAGAACACCTCAGGGGAGAGGGACAATATAATCTGGCTAGGCAACTAAGGCAGTATAGATCTGCACTAACAGACAGGCCCTTCCTTCACCTTCACTCAGTTTTTTTTTCTCTTTTTTTTTCTGTAGTGCATAGCATTCTTGTAACACCCACTTCTTCTACTTTATCCCCCCGTCACTTTAACGACCAGCTTCTAACTCCACAGCTCACCACTGCAACGCAGTGGTGAGCGTCCTGAAATTCACTGAAAGTCTGCCCACTGAAAGTCTGTCTGCTGAGCATTAAATGCAGTCACATGTTATCGGCTTAAAACGTTGCTCTGAAGACTCGTCTTGTCGGCGTAGTGGTTTAGATGCATACTGTAACTGCACAGTCCCTGGTTTCCCCCTGGCCAGGCCTTTTTGCTGCGTGTATTTCCTTGTCTTTCTTTCCTTCTGCCTTGTCACCTCTCCACAGTCGACCTGTGGAGCCAGAGAAACTAAACTACGATGTAAAAGCTAGGTTTGAGCTTGTGTTTCTATCACATCTGAAGAACTGTGGTGATTAGGTTCATTAGTTTGAGGATGAAAAACGATGGCAGTGTTTGAAATGCAATGAGGAAATGCCATTCTGTTTGTTTTTTGTATTTACTGTTGTGTGACTCTAATGCTTGGGTTGGATGTAATGAAAGAATAGGTTAAAAAGGAGACATGCAGCAGTGGAGGGAGATTGAAAATTTCACAGCGCCTCTCTCCACTGTAGTGATCTGCTGAGAGTTTGATGGTTATTTATTTCCGCTTTTGAACCAACCACCATGAAACAAACGGCAAATAAAGTGTTATTTCTCTCCTTCACTCTCGCCCTCTCTCTCATTCACCCTCTAGCTCTCTCAACCACTGCTCCTTGTCTCATTTGCTTGTGCTCTCAGCTCGTTCGCACTCTCTTTATCTTGTTGTAGTGGGCAAGCTGACAAAGCCTTTAATATACAACAAAAAAATTGCCACCGTGCATCCTAATAGCGATACTGTAGTACTCCCCACATTTTGTGAATGAAGCAGAACACAAGTAGAAGCAGTTTTGGTGTTTGCGGTGCTCCTGAATCATCACAAAGTCCCACACCCTGAGCATCTTGGTCCCTCTGGTCTTCTGTGAAAGGTCCTGGGGTTGAAATGGCCCTAATTAAAGCTGCAGTCGTCTCGCAACAGTTGCAGTGGATTTTAATGTTGAACTAAGGTCACAGCACAAAACATGTCAAAATATAGATGAAGTTCCACAGAAACTTCTTAAAGCAGCCCAGCATCAGGATCCACCCACTCTGCTGCTCACTAAGACCAGGAAAGTGGATCATGTCAATCCAGTCCTCACATCTTTACCCAGACTTCCTTTATGCCAAATAATTGGTTTCAGGTTTCTGGAATTGGTTTTATTTCAGATCTGCTGTTTTGTTATGGACCGTCCAGACCACTCAGACGATCTGGGACAGGCTAAACCTTTTATATAGTAATGGTAAACACTTTTTTTTTTCCTGGACATACAAAAAAAATAATGCAGAATCCAGGAAATGTAAAGTTTGAGTTCAACATTTAAGCGTAAAGGAGATATTGTTTCCACTGAAGTCAAACCTCACCAAAGTGTAAAAAGCTTATTGCCACATAACACTTGACATGATTAAACAGTTCTGGTTTGCGCTGTTCACTAGTCTATAATGAAAATTCCTCTTTCTTCGCTCCCACATCCCTGATATTTACTCTATTTCTGTCTGCCTCCTCCTCCTCTATCCCGCGCTCTGATCTCTGGGTTGAGGTGAAGCCATTCTCTCTTATCAGTGAAGGCCAGTGTGTCATATAAGCTGGGGTCATGCATGGTTGCTTGCACCCACACATACACAATAACACAATAACTAAAAACACAATAACTAAAAAACATGGACAGAAAATGCAGAAAGATGAAATAGCAATCAAATCACATCTGTATGTCTTATTATTATATACTGCTTGTTCTGGATGATAATTTCCAAGATAGTTTGAGTTCAGTAGTGTTTATCCAGTACACATGTTCGACTGGATTTTCATTACTGTGTAACAGTATAATGTACTGTTTTAAATTAGGACTTCATCCAGTGCTTCCTTATCCAGCTGTTCTCAGCCACTCATCCAGAGGCAACCCTGTCTCCTAGAAATCACTTTTCTATACAACTACACTGCAATGACAAATACTTTTTATAGGAAACGTAATTAGAGCAAGATTTTCTTCTATTAACGTAATAATGAAATGTTGTTATTTGAAGTATATGGCAAATCACAAACATGTTAATACTGAATGTATCAGTAAAATATCACAGTGTTTTCCACTAAAAGATATGATCTTGCAGTACAATATCCACATGTAGTGTATTAAGTATTCAGTTTAATACAGAAAAAAATTCTGAGTGATATCTCACCAAAACAACTGTCTTTTCCTGACCTTAACCAAAGCGCTGTTGTTGCCTAAACCACAGACAAGGCTGTGGATGCAAACCCCCAGTCTCTGCTGTTGATTGAGTTTCAGTTGCTGTTTAATGATGCAACTGAACCCAGAAATCCTCAGAAGAAAACATATTCAGAATGCAGTTATATGTTTCAATATAAATTGTATCTCACAATTCAGAGCAATGCTATAGAGGAGGTTACAAACAGTAAAGACTTGGGTTTTACTATTGATAAAATGTCCTGGTCTAATTATATTTGAAAAAGAAATAACCTTGTGTCCTGCCTTGTCGTCTAGTGCAGGTAAAAAAACAAAAAAACAAACAAACAAACAAACAAAAAAAAACTTGTTGACTTGTAGATGCTTCACATGGTTCAGAACTGATCAGCTTATCTGGTCTTGAACTGTCCAGCAGTTTGACAGCCGATTGATGACATGCATGCGGGTCTGGTCTGTCCTGCTTGATGGTGGTGTTCAGTCTGTAAACCTTCCTCTGAGGAATATGTGTTCTTAAACAGCCAACTCTGTTTCCTCAGGAATAACCTTTACTCAGAATAAGCACTGTAACAAAAGCAGACAAAGCAGACTAAAGTAGATCTTTCTCAACCTACACCTAATGCGTAGGGGAAAATTTCTCTGCAGCAGGTAGCCTTTCAGTTCAATCCCTCACCATCATATGCTACGGGCAAACTGCTGATTGTGATAACAATTTTGAATTGCACTTTTTTTTTTTTTTTTAAAGTACCTGTTTCATGTGTAAGTACCTGTATTCATGTGCTCTCACGCACATGCATGTGTACGTGTATACCTGTTGGTAACAGCTAATTGGGATCCAGCTAAATAAAAAAAAAAAAGACTTGTGCATCTTCCTGTTTCTCTGCATTGTCTCTTGTTAACTGTGTTCACACATGTTGACTCCTGTTGTATGATGTGTCTGTGTCAAACAATGAGCGAGGACCCTGCTTGTTGGCACTTTTAACTATTTGCATTCACAGATCTAGTTAGAGGCCTGCATGGTCCCTGCTGATGATTTGGGGCACGCACAAATAACAAGAAAATAAGAGAAGACTTTGTGCAGTCTGGGTTAGCGTTACCACCCAACAGTGATGTTACAAAGTACTAACACACTACATCCCTGCAGCAAGGCGAGCAGTTAAACCGCTGGAGTCCATAAAAGACAAGATTTTCAGGGATTGTTAGATTGACATTTGATCAAATTTTGTTTTTGTGAATTTGTTGAAACAGGCATTGATTTTTAATCAATTTTTCCATTTAGTTTGGTGAACTTGTTGAGTCATAACCATCTGCACTTATTCCAACTGGAGGACAAAATAACACAGAAACTTTGATGTATGTAGACCCACTGGTACCTATCCAAGCACCAACACCTGAATTTCAGCAGTTTCTTTCAGCATCTTTCTCCCTGGTTCTTCAGATTGGCTGTGGAGTGTCTGTGAACACTTCAGGTCTCTCGACACACTTTCATCTGGTTTCAGTTCCAGGTTTTAGCTCATTCACTTAGTGACTTGTCATTGTTCTGAAAGGATATTTTTCCAGTTTCTGTGAGCGACCTTGAAAAGCACTCTGAGGTGGCTGATGTCACCGCTAACACTATGCCTGTGTTTCTCTGCAGACTGTAGGCCTCAGCCTTTCACTTAGTAATCCCCATTTTTGTTATTATGAACACAATTAAATAAGCAATTTTTACCCCTTTTTCTTGCAAAGAGTACAAAATCCAACTCTGTTTTGTAGTCCAGGTATTTTAATTATGATTTCCAATGCATCAAACTCTACGGTCCATTTTACTCTTTGGTGTGTCCACATACTCACACACAGACACAGTCCACAAACACATAAAACACAGCCACATGTGGTGTATGACTAAAATTATTGCCCAGGAGAGGAGGGAATAAAGTGTAAGTTATCAAAGAATTTATTACCAAGATTCACTCACACACACACACACAGTACACAAACCATCATCCTCCACATAATGTCCAGTAGACCTATCCATCTTCTCCATATTGCGCTCACCTGACAATCTTCAGCTGATAAGAAATCTGTTTTCCTCCAGAGAGAAATCCTCGTCCACCTCATCAGTCAGGACTATGTATGGGAGAGAGAGACAGAGCAGGGGAGGATGTTTAGCACTGGCATGAGTAAGAGAAGGATAAGGTACTGTACTGTACTATAAAACAAGGCATCCACATGGCTGCCTGAAGAAAGAAATACAAAAATATGGGAAAAATTATTTAAGCTATATTTCACAAATATTACAAATAAAACACAGCTAATAATTCTATTCTGAAGTTGGGTGAGACAATACGAGGAATGCAGAGGGGTTCAATGACACCTGCAGCTGGTGCAGTTGTTTGTTTTGGCCACATCGGTAACTGGCTGCTGCCACAGTGTTGTAGTGATGCAGTTGCCATGGCAGCCTGATAATTCAGTCTCAATCTCCTAGAGGCACACGCACGTCCTTAAATTCTTTGCAGGTGCTAGGTGGTAATTATCTGCAATGAAAAACAATAAGATACCCGCACTCTGCTTGTTTTTGGTTATTTATTTGTTTTTCCCAGTTTTTCTTTATTTCTGTGTAAGCACAACTGATTTCTTCAAGTCCAGATAGAGGACATGACGAAGTTCATCTATTTTCAAAATGTAGTCAATCCTGATCCTGTCTTCATAGTTTTGTGAAAAGAAGAACTAGGAGCAAACATCAATAAAATAGTATCTCTTTGTCTTTCGCTTTGATCGAATGTTAATGTCAGAGTCCTGACATGCTCAACAATGATAAAACTAATATTCTAATGTTTACTTGTTGACTATGTTCATCATATTAGTTTAGTATGTTAACATGCAAACTTTTGCTAATTAGCACTGAAAACAAAGAACAAGTGAGGCTGATGGGAATTAGTTTTTCAGGTATCTGGTCATAAATCAGTGTAAAATCAGTCATCACCAAAGTTATTACAATTTGTCCTGAGGAGAACATGAATGTCTGAACCAGAGTTTGTGTCATTCTGTTTGGTACTGTAGATAGCAACATATTTTACTACATAATAAAGGGAAACCTGCTGGTGGCAATAGAGGTAATCATATGGGGATCATTAAAGTCAGTGGGATTCATCCTCCGGGAACCATGAATGGCAGTACAAAATTGCCAAAGTGCTGGACCAACTGTCCAACAGTTAGGTCCCTGCAGCTGCTAGCAAACTGAATAAAAACATTAAAAACAGTCTTTAACACAAAATACCCCCACACAACAGTTACAGATACATTCATTTAAATTAAATGAATGTATCACTTGCAATAACATACAGACAACATCTCATCAAGTATCCTAGCTAGATGCTGTCTCACAGCTGGACTGATTCCGTAGGACCCCATATCCCCAGCAAGGAGAACCTTTGTGACCTGTTGTGGTTCACCTGCATTACTATGAGGGCTTCGCTATCTTTGCATTTCCATGGAAGACTTACATTAAGGTGGCACACAAGAGTTTGGTATTCTCTACCTGACTCACTTCCACTTCCTGGGCACAGGCATAATCAGACTCTGACTCTGGTAACAATATACAGAAAGGTCTCAAGTTAATCTCAAGTTTACTACATGAGTGACCTACAATATTATGTCCAATAGGTAAATTAATAAAAAAAAAAAAACTGCTGTGAGGAACATATCATCACCTGAAGCTGTTCCTACTGCAGGATTCATTTTTAGAGCATAGAAGCGACTGGCAAAATGTTTGCGTGTGAGCTAACCCATGATTCAGGTTTGCCACACATGAAAGGGGAGAATTAATAGGACTATGTCATGAATTCCTGTAAACTGTGTGCCTTGTGTGTCCTGCAGCTTCCACTGGCAGACTCCAGTCAGTTTGCAGGTCATGGACGGGAGGACAGAGGACAGAGGAGGCAGCGAGGCAAGGAACTGAAAAGAACCTTGGGTCAGTCCATTGGATGAGCCATGCCCACAGGCATTTGCACTTCAGAATGATTAACGTCAAAATGTTAAACTAAGGGCATTACACTAGCGCTATGCCTATGGTCCAGTATTACAATGACAGAGGTGGACATGACAAAGTACATACAGCTACGAAGTTGTAAGTGAATAAATTTCCTCTAGAGCTGTAACGAAACACAGAGAGAACATGTAGTAGAACATGCAGTAGAACATGTAGTAGAACATGCAGTAGAACATGCAGTAGAACATGTAGTAGAACATGTAGTAGAACATGCAGTAGAACATGTAGTATAACATGCAGTAGAACATGTAGTAGAACATGCAGTAGAACATGTAGTAGAACATGCAGTAGAACATGCAGTAGAACATGTAGTAGAACATGTAGTAGAACATGCAGTAGAACATGTAGTATAACATGCAGTAGAACATGTAGTAGAACATGTAGTAGAACATGTAGTAGAACATGCAGTAGAACATGTAGTAGAACATGCAGTAGAACATGCAGTAGAACATGTAGTAGAACATGCAGTAGAACATGCAGTAGAACATGTAGTAGTATCAGCAAACACAGAATCCCAAACCAAACCCACAGCACTGTCTTAGAGTTCTTCTTGTTTAAAGCATCAAAATGACACAGAATAAAGAACAAACAGTTCTGAGCCATGGGTCAAGAGCTGTAGCACATGTGTGGGAGTTTGCATTCATATGGACACAACAGTGCATTGAGCTAAGTGCCATATTCAGCATGGTCACAATGACTTTAACGTGTTAGCGTGCTAATATATAGCAGGTATAATGTTCACCATGTAAAACACACTGTATAGTTGAAGCTGATAAGACTGGGTACAAGCAAAGTCATCAGAATTCATTGCATAGGAACCACGTATGTCTGGACCAAAGTTTGTTAGAACTCATCACGTTAATGTTGAGATATCTCACTGAAAACCTGACCAGGTCTGACCTGCTGATGGTCCCAGACAAAGTCAGCTGGCATAATTCTCTGCCTCTAGGTTTTAAAATAGTAAATGGTCAAAACCTAGTAAAATGTTTCAGGTCATGCAGCTGATCAATTATGTCCTTATGCTGTGTCAAATCATTTTCCTTCCAGAAAAAAATTGTGGTGTAAAAATTCTAAATCACATAAAATTGACTGAATAAATTCAGCACCAGCCTTCAAAAACCCAACCATGTTTAATGTGTCAGTAATTGTAAAATGTAACATCCTCATTATGTTGTTTGAGTATAGGTTTGCATGTTTTTCTTTTTTTTCTGTCTCAAATTGGCTTCAGTTGAAAATAATACAGCAGTTCAGCAATCTGAGTTAGCCAAATTTATCTTTAATTTAGCATGTTTGAAAGTTTTTTTTACTGCAATGTTCACTTTGTGTTATAAAAGTTAACAAGTTAGCGAGGAAATGACAGTCTGTCTTGTTGGAATATATCCTCTTAATTTGCCTAACATGGCAAGATGCAGTCTAAATATTGTTATTGTTACAGAATACAAAAACTGTTTCACACGTAATGTGAATATGAATGCTTTTTTAAAATCATCAAATTCTCAGAAGTCCTCAACAGAAGCAACCGGGCCTGAGTTTCTGCAGGTGCAGACGTGGAGGAACTTATGCAGATGAAAGGATGAAAGTCAAAGTTGTGTCTTCACTGCAAAGTACAAACCGTATGTATCTTTGTGAGGTTGAGCCATCAGGATTCCTGCTAAATCAGACTTGTTGGTTCCACAGGTAAAATCCAATAAAGACACTGGTTGAGGCAGTCAGTCCTCTCTGTGTTAGTCTTGCTTGCCGTGGTAATTATGCTAATGCGCAAAATTAATGTAAAAATTAAGATGACAGTCGTTCCCTGATGTTAAAATGCTCCACGGAGCACAGATAAACCAGTATGCTGCAAAGAAGAAATAGGGGCTATACACCTGAAAGGACATAATTTCTGAGTTACAAATAGACCACCCTGAGGGAGAGCGACTGAAAGAGAAAATCACAGGGGGAAAATCCTGGCCGAGGCAGAGAGGTAGAGGGGGAGAGAGGGAGAAAGGGCTAAAGAGTGACGGCCTCTCTAGCCTTGGCCAGCCTGCTACTGTAAAAGCTGTGATTTATTCTGCCATCATCTCAGTAGATATATGATCTGAGTCTCAGCCTAGCCTGTCACACCACATACATATTGAGTGGCCCACAAGAATAGGGAGAGATTGATTTATTATACAGCTATTTATTACACTGTGTGGACTGGGAAGAGAGAAAAAAACATAAAAAAAAATAAATAAGAAAACGGAGATAACATTTCCAAGCCTATCTATGACATCAGATCTGATCGGATGATAAAATAACAGGAAAATAAATCAGAGCTAATCTGTGTCTTCTCGTTTCACCGTGGAATTTCGACATCTTGCTTAACGATACAGCAAAAGTAGATTTATTAGAGCAAATGGTACAGCCTGATAAGGAAGAGAATCGTGTAGACGTCCTGACATGATGCCTGCTGCCTCTGGCATCCGAAAAGAGAATTTTGGGGAAACAAAAAAAAAAAAAAAAAAAACCCAAACATTAACAATACAACAGAAGAGCAACCATATCCATAATACAGTCTGTTTTCATCTCAGCTGCCTGTTGCATGTTGTTTCTGTTTGCAGGTGAACACAAGAGGTTTTAAATCTTCAAATGGTCTTTAAACGTCCTTCTCGTGTGAAACACATTAATACAGGACGTAATTCTCTTTATCACTTTAACCATTGTGCTTGCGGTGGACACTGCATTATTTTTGTTCTACAGTGGGAAAATGAGGGCAGTAAAGAGTACATAAATTTTAATACTGGCCCTCAAATAAAATAGTGGAAAGTGAATATGTGCAAGTGGTAGCTAATGAGGCCTGATCTCAGACTCAGCTTATAGTTCTGCTTGCCAAAGAAAAACTAAACAGCATAAAACATTTCTGTTTGGCTCTGGCACAGACTGAGACATGAAAGCAGCTCTGGAGTTCGACCACACAACTTGGTCTCTGGCAGGATTGTCTCAATACAATGATTTAATAAACCCAACAATACAATAAAAGCCAACAGGTCAATGGCGATGTCAGTTTGATACTGTGTTTCATGTGGGATGTATTTGTTTGTCTGTTTGTAGTTGATCAACACTGACTCTGAGGAAGTCTGTTATGCATCCTCATCCTATACAAACAACACTGAACAGATTAAGTTCTTTGAAGCTAACTACTTTTCTAGCTAGCCACACCAGGACCATATCAGACCCACTACTCAGTGCAACAATAACATTGTCCTCAGAGTAATGTTGAATATAATATCCCACTTGTTTGGTTCATATGATGCTTTATGACACATTCTTTGTTTATTACATGTGTGGTCTCATTGTGTTTTTTCTCCATGTTGCAGTTGCAACATATTTTTGCACATAGTGTGTGGATAGGCAAAACAAATGCAAATTTTCATATTGGTTATTGTTATATTAATTTCATTAGGGAGTGGGACTTCCCTGGACAAATGACAGGATTAGTCACTGGTTATTTGTCCTGCCTCTGTCTGGGTGATGTTTCACTGAATGGCAACGTGGCAGCTTTCTTCAATGGAGAGGAATTAAAGCTGGTTCAAAGAAGAGCTGGAGTTGTCACTAAGGGTTTCTTAAAAGCTGCCACATCTAGTGAAAAGTTGTTAAACTGGTAACACAGGTCAAAGTTGTGTTTTCAGCTCTTCTTGCTGCCCCTCCCCAAACCCCACACCACAGTGTCCAAAGAAACAAGAATGGACCTTCAAAAAACGGGACAGACGCAGACGGGACTAAGATCTGTATTGATAAACTTATTTAAAGTGTCATAAATAAATTAATAGATAGAGTTTTTGAACCTGTAAGGACAGAGAATGGACAAATATGTCTGCACACAGAGAGCACTGTGTGCAGACATCCCCCTTCTGGATTGTCCGTAGACATAGCTAATCGATTACAGATGACCCCTGACTTCTAGTGAGATTTAGATCCTCAGTCTCTGACTTTTTTAACTTATAGATGTTTGTAACTGTGGCATTTCCTCAGCCCTGCTGAGTGCATGCATACTAAAATAACAGCGTTCTAAAGTTAAGTCTGAGTCAGAGTCTTTTGAGAGGAGAAAGGAGAAATTATTCAAATCAGGTTAATAACATGACAACTGACCTCTGAATATCATTCAGATTAGCAGGGGTTGCAGGTAAAGAGTCACACTCAGACCCAGGCTGACAAAATGAATGAAAAATAAAGAGGATGCCTCCAGTTTTAGAAGCTTTCCTGGTTAATCAACACTGTGACACCTCACACTTCCAACCCTTCACTCAGGTGAATGAGGACAACACTTGTTTATTTCATTTTATTTTATTTTATTTTGAAAGCACTGCCTTAAATTAACTCTGAACATTCATGCTGAAAGCTTAATTATCTGCTCAGTGAAATGTGAAATGTGCTGCGTCACACATCTTCAAACCGTGTCACGTCAACGGCTTTCACTTTTCCTCTCCTCACCCTGTGAAACTCCACATTTTGAATTTAAATAAATGGTTTCTTTTCTTCCTGTCATGATGGTGCGCGCGACTTATCTCCGAGGTGCAGCTGTGAAGAGAGCAGATATATTTTTACTCCTCACATCTCTGAGAGAAGGATGCAGCAGGTGGCGTCTTGACTGTCGCACATGGTTTGCAGAGCATGTAGGTTGTTGTTGATGACAGCATTTCACAAGCAGGTAAAGGTGTGCGCTGCTGAAAGTGTCTGGATGTGTCTGAGCTCAGACACAGCTCAGTCTGGCTGCCGCTCTTTTTCTGTCCCATCATGCATCACACACAGGTCACTCACTTTGGGTAAAAAACATCATTTGTCATTTGTCTTAACTTTTCTTTTCTGTTTGTCTCTGCTGCTGAAAGATGTATCATGTCTCACTGTCAGCCTGCCATAGCTGTGCTGCAGTAGGTAGTTGGTGCTCCTACTGCTGCTGAGAGCATTTTGCAATCAGAACATGGTTCCTAGCATCAGGTAACAGCCTTTTTATGTGTGTCCCACCACCACCACCAATTTATTTGTTTCCAATTCCCCCAACGTACCACAGTCCTCCCTGCTGCTAACCCCACTTGCTTGTCTGACAGTGTTGCAGGCTAACATTTGCTCTGATACATTTTTCCTCTGATACAATTGAGCTGCCTCTCAAATCCTGGGCTGCCTCCTTTGCCTCCTCTTGAGCAGTGATGGTGGATTTGGGGCCTTGCATTAACATCTTAAACGATAGTTCTGGTTTATTAGCGTTCATCTTGTGTCTTTCACAACTATGGCCTATGATGACCCTGCACTGAAATGTTGATGATCAGACACATTGAAAATAAACCAACAGCTAAAGAGAATTTTTAAAACAGTTTTCAGACTTCTAACTCAAGTGGGCTGAAAAAGGAGACAGATCTGAGGCCGGATTCAGGGTTTAAGAAAATTTGTACAATTTAAAATGTGAAGGAAACATTCTGGGGCACTCTGAGATGACGAACTAGCTGCAACACCCCTCTCACTCACATTCTATATTATAAAGATTTCAGCATGGTCACTGTGAGCATTTAGCTCAAACCACCACTGTCTGTGCCTCAGTCTAACCTCAATGAGTTGCTAGACTGGCTATAGTCTTGATTTAAGTTGCTGTTGATATCTTGCAAAAGGTCAAAGACCTAACACCAACCCCCGAACAGACAGTTTGATTCTCTTCAACTGTGTTGTGTTCAAGTGCATCATATCTTCTGTCTTTTGTGCAGTTTCATGAGCTTGTTGTCGCAGCTCAGCCCTCTTGTTTTTAACAGCTTTTCTCTCTTGACCACTTCAGAATGGCTGGCGGTGAAACTCTGCTCTGCTAGTGAAGCTCACACTGCTGACTGCTCAGTGTTGAGTAAACAGAGGAAGTAGTCGAGGTCGAGTAGTTGGGTTCTGGCTTGGGTTGGGTTATACTGCTGATGAATATACAGAATGTAGGATTGGAACACGACTATGAGCAGTCAAGCTCCTTCTTCTATATCCACAAACCTGTGAAAACAACATTGCAACGTGCTGCTCTGATAAACTGCAGTGAAGTAAATGTATGATGCGTCTGACCACTCACCATCAGCCTGAGCTAAATCAGACTGGTATATTCTGATGCTTTTTAGTGAGATGACAATCTCACTCATTCAATATGAGGCCTCTGCTGTGTGATGCAACATCTCTGCTTTTTTCCCTAAGAGTTGTTGTAGTTTATAAAACTGTAATAATTTCTTCCGACATTAGCTGGGTTGGTTTTTATTTCGTATGAGACAGTTCACCTCTGCTATCATACAGTCTGTGAATCCGTCCTCTCCTGCCTCTCCTCCTACCTCCCACTTCATCTCATCCATCCAATCACAGCCTGTGTTCCTGGCCCACTTTCACCTCTCTCCCCATTCACAAACCAGCCCATCAGATTAGCAGATTTTTTTTTTTTTCACCTGTCAGTTCAGCCTACTTATGTTGGCTTATTTCAAAGACCTACTTCCTTGCAGTGTTCTCATGTGCTCTGTAATTATATAATGTTGCTATAAATGTGTGTTTTGAAAGGAAAAATTCAATCTATATTCCAGATGTTTTGCAGGGGAAACATGGACATGACTAAAGGGTTGAAATCCATGTGGGTCAGAACCTCTGGTGGCTTATAACCATGGCAGATCTTTTCTATATGCTACTATGCAGCCTACAAGGAACATAAGACTGTTGTGTCTTTTCTTAAACAGGCAGGATGGACTCTGTGCCATTTGGTCTACACTTCCTGTGGGTTCAGCCAAACAGAACATACGACTGTGTTACAAAGGCAATTATTACTGTCAAAGTATCTGCTACCTTTCCATCATAAAGCCATTTTATAATGGCACATCCTCTGATCCAGGGTGAACATGATTACATTTTACATGAATCACATCCTGAACAACATTTTTTTTTCAGTCTTTTGAAACTTACTTGAATGAATTGCACACAGTGGCTGTGAGTAATCTGGATGTTGTCAGATGTGAGCAAACTGGGCACAACCATGTAATTTTGTAATTTTTGGAGGCTTCACTTTCTGAGCTGTGCTGCTGCTAGACAGATATATCACCTGCACAAATGCTGTATTCTTTGTACATATAAAGTACATATCAAAAGATAAAAGAAACAGAAAACATATAAACACATGTAGCCTGGAGTGAGAGTATGTTTCAGATACTCCACTGATCCGAAGCAACACTTTGTTCATTCACAGTTTTACTTTTAAAATCCTAAACAGCCTCCTGAGACTCAAATCTTCTCATTCATTTAGACAAATCAATGGGTGTCCACTGACATTTGTAAACTGCAGCATAAACCTGAACCTGAATAGGTGTTTACTGTTGCGATATTTGTGCTATCATTTCTTCCAAATATCTATAATAACCAACTCAGTCTCATGACACTTTGTGAAATAGTCACAAAAACTACTGATTCGTGTACATGAAGAGAAATTTTCAATTTTTTTTCCTGACAGTAAAATATTGACTTTTACACTCATTTACGGTTCTGTTCAGACTCTCCACAGCACTTGATTAAGGTTAGTGAATGATTGTATTCTGGTTTACTATATAAAAAGTTCCAAGTGACTTCAGACACAAGCAGGGACAAGGCACATGACACAAATGTTTGTGCGCTGGCTGTTTGGCTTTGTCACATCAGTCTCTTAGTATGCTTTTGGCCACTTGTGTGTTAAAAGTAAAAAAAAATCAGTGGACAAAAGTTTTTTTTTGTTGTTGTTGTTTTTTTTTTTTTTTTTTTTTTTTTTTAGATTAGAGTCATTTCCATGGACAGGAAAATGCTGTCTGCTGCTTTGTTCCTGTTGTCTGGATGTTGTGTGGATGTCAGGCCCCCAACCTGACTCCTGGCCACCAGGCAGCTGCTACAGCTCAAAGCCAAAACCCTGTTTTTCTACTATATTTCTTAAAACAGTGTGTCAGTGGTAAAGACACACTCATGGCCAAACACACTTTTACTCGCTGGACTTCATGAAGTTTACATCTATAGTAGTATAGTAGTAGTATATAGACAACATTTATGGGTCAAATTTTAAGGTGGTACTTTGTCATGTTAGACAGAATGTTGTTTGGTGTTTCATGGCAGCTCCATGCTTGGAAACAACACAGGTTTCATTTAGAGAAATGAACTGTGAAACTGACAGTGGTCAAAGAAGAAATTTTGATTTTGATTTTCGTAAACACAGCTTCTAAGCTGTGTCTGAATTCACAGGTGTTCACTCATTCACTGCTCCCTAAATAACAGACAGTCAGTAGTTTAAGTGAGCAGTAAACTGTGATTTCAGACGCTTATTATCAATTTGCATAATCACAGACAGGTATGATGTTGCACATCTGTGAATGTAGAAAACACCTGTGCATATTTAAAATTTGATGGATTGCCCTGTGGGACTGTTTGCAGAGAGTCCATGCCACAGACACTGCTTTCTTATTCCACAGGCCTTTTTCACAGTCGACATTTAACTTGTCATAGTAGGAAGGACACAGCTGTTAATGCTAATGTTGCCCAGTTAACCCTGCCTCCCATGTGTATTTCAAGCATTGTGTTCCCTTCATTCTTTGTCAGTTCATCTGTTTTAGTTGTGGTGATGTTACCTCATGTTGTCCGTGGTTTTACCTTGTGTGTTAGATGTTCTGTTCCCGGTTGTGTTCCCAAGTGTTTCTGGAGTTTTCCTCATGATTCAGATTTTTTTTTAACCTATGCTGCCAGTCAACACGGTCATCTACCCATCTGCCTATAAGGCAGTTTATTCCTGTAACTAAAACACTCCACTGCAAAAGCCTATCATGGTGCCTGTGTTTGGGTGCAGAACAAGTCAGATGATGACGACACAGATCGAGAAAATGTGTTTCTTTAAATTTAACCAAAACCACAATCTTTCACTAATCCTTAGCCAAATTGCTTTTGTTGCCTAAATCTAACCACACACGGGGACTCTGGATATGAGCCCTGGTCTCTGGTGTGACAGCTGTGCCCTCTCTCTGCCCGCCATCCACCCCAACCACCTCCTTGCAACTCTGCTGCCGTCGATGACTGTAACGCTTCGTTTATTAGTTTGAAAGTTGTGTCACGAAAAAAATTTGAAAATTTATGTCAGTGTACACAAATCAGTAGATTAAAATTTGTGACTCTTTCACAAACTGTGGAGAGAGTGAGTTCTTATAACTACTGATGGAAAAAAACAAGGCAGAGGCAGTTTCCTAAAGAGTATTATCAGAAAATTCATTCATCATTAAAAATCAATTGTAATTTCTATTACCTTACAAATGGGATATGATATTTTAATTAGTGAGCTTTAAAACTGCTGAAAGATGGATTATTTTTACATTTGGACAGAACCTGGCAAGACGTTTCGCCCTGTTCCCAGTCTTCATGCTTACCTAAGTTAATTGCCCACTGGCTTTAGCCAGCATTCAAACATGAAAGAGGTATTGATTTTTCACATCCAACTCTTTGCAAGAAAGCAAATAGCTATCCCCCGACTGTCCACCTTACTGTCAAATTCTCTATTTTAGAGAAAAACCATCATCTGTCTGAGAGAGACAGATGGACATTTGAAAGCAGAGACTGGAGCAGACTGAGCAGATGGCACAATGAAACAACTACTTGAGTGGAATCTTCTGAAATCACATTCTGACACAGTGGCAGCTGCTTCCTTGGCCTCCAGCTAACACAGGCTAAATTAGCCTAAAACCCAGGCTAAAATGTCTTAAAAGCAGGCTACATGTGCCAAAAGGTGAATCTAACCCGACACACAAGCGGAGCACAAATGAAAGATGAAAGATGGGGAGTTGGACTCACACATTCTGAAAACTCTCTCATTCTAAAAATTCCTAGCAAGGAAAGGGGTATTTAAGGAACATTGTCTGGATAAAATAAAAATGTTAAAGATGTGTAGAGAACCACACATCAAATCAAAGCTTCTATACTTGCAATACAGTTTAGTATATTTAATATATATATGTATAGATATTAAAAAAAAGACAGAAATTGAGCTGACAGTCTGCACACACCCTCATGGAGATGGGAAACATTTCCCTCTGGCAGACCTAACGGTTCCTGACTTGAAATCTGAATGTTCTAATTGCTGGTGTGACTGAGCCCTTTGAGTGTGACCAGGATAAAAGCAGCAGAATTTTGTGCAGTTTAGGTCAAGCTGATAAATTCTTTGTCTCAACAGGAGCAGAAGCCTGGTACTGAACATTTTAAAAAATGGAAAGACGGATAACCTCCAGCAGTCAGGAAGTTGTAGGAGTGAAAGCTGGGCTCCTGTTTTGAATAAGAAAGGGATGTAAGTATTTCTGGCATAACAGCAAGATTCAGTTTTTCTTTTTTTGGTTCGTTTTTCAAAATGGGCCAAATTGTTGAGCAGGTGAGCAGAGTGGAGTAAGTAGAGTTCTTCCAATATTAAGTAATCTTCTGTAGTTTTCATACATTCTGTATCTTGTTGAGACAAAGAGGCCTCTGCTTTGACAGCGGCTTCATTCTCTGCAGGTGGAAAAGATGGCAGGCTTAGTGTGTGAGCAATTTCAGCTCTGTCTGACTAAAAAAGTGGGACTACTTAAAAATAATGACGTGCTTCAGTGTACCAGCCATATTCACCACAGACAGCATGAACTGTTTCACATCACCATGATCAGCCTGAGGCTCTGTATAATATTCATTCAATATTCCTTTAAGGGTGTAGTGCGTCTCTGTTAGGGTTAGTAACTTTTCACCAGAAAGTATATACTTCTGGAAATCATTACGTTTTTAAATACTCTTATCATTTTCCTGTGTCAGTATTTTCTTTTAAATATTTAAATCTTTAATAAATCTTTATCTTTTAGCACACTTTATTTTGTTGTAGATTTGATTTTAAATGGCTAAAATTTTAAAAAGTTACATTATTACATCACAGATTTGCCCGTTAACCTACACTCAATAACCAGTGCCAATAAAGTCAAAATCAAAAACTGAAGTCTCTGGATCCTGTTTGCTCCCACGAGTCACTCTGCATGTCAGGACAAAATCCAACACCTCTGAGATAAACCTGTGGCTCTGAGTGTTCCCTGCAGCACTGTGATGCAGCAGAACTCAGCAGCAGAGATAGGGAGACTGGTCAGAAGTGAGGGAAGCATGAATGCAGACAAATACAGAGAGGTCCTTGAAAAGACACCTGCTCCTATGACCAAGTAAACACTGGAGTGGCTTCAGGTTAAGTCTCTGACTGTCCTTGAGTGTCCCAGCCAAAGCCCAGACTTAAACCACATAGAACATCAGTGGAGAGGCCTGAAGATGGTAGCTCAGAGACACATCCCATCCAGTCTGACAGAGCCTGAGAGAATCTGTCAGGTAGAGTGGGATAAACTGAATCCAGGTGAGCAAAGCTTGTAGAGACTAACCCAAGAAGACTGAAGCCAGAGGAGCTTCAACAAAATACTGAATTAAGGGTCTGAATAATTTTGTAAATGAGTGATTTTAGTTTTTGATTTTAATACATTTGTAAAACTGTTTTCACCCATGTCATTATGGTTTATTCAGCATAGATCGATGGGAAAAACTGGTCGTTTTATCTATTTACAACTAAATAAACCACAAATGGAAGTGAACAGAAAGTGAAGGGGTCTAAATCCTTTCTGAAGCCACTGTGCTGTTTTATTGAACAGATAACATAATTACAAAAGTATTAACAATCAGAAGGGGAGCAGAAATGTAATTAGCCGTACATTCCTCAAATTCCCCATCTTCATATGTTCATACACTATCTACAAACAACATACATGCATGGAGTTTACACACATGTACACTGGAAATAGTTGCAAACACTAATACTTCCATTTATCTAATTTAAATGCATTATATATAATAAGCTGGTCATCTTAGTAGTAACAACAGTTTTGGCTGCTGTAAGACCAGAAATAAAATTTTCCTTTGATGACTTGGTAAAGCAGAGGCACATGGGATGAGCTATATTTTCTAAACATGCTCACAATATCTTATATGATTATAAGTATTAGATTTATTTTATTTTTTTCCAGCTGCTCTCCTCTCTGATGTGTTTTTCCTTCTTCATATCTGTGAGAAACAGCTGAGCTAACAAGCTTCATGCCAGCAATGAGAGGAAAAAATAAAACAAAACAGAAAGACGTGGTAAGTCCTGGCCTGACTGGTTCATCATTGGGATTAAATATTCAAAGAAGATGTTGAGAGAACTTTTATCTGAGAGACAGAGGACAGTGCCACCTCCTGCACACTGACAGCTGTCAGCTGCTGGCTGAGGATGAGATTTTACAGCCTGCTCTTCTATGTATTAACTCACAGCATTGGAGCTTATTGTCGACAATCACCTCTCACATTAATTTCACCCAATCATCCCTGACCTTATTCTATCTGTATCTGTTTAGCCTGGGAATCTTTTTGGACTGATCCCACTCATGAATGTCATGATGTATGTGTGTGTGTGCAGTTCATCTGCATCTTGAGACTTGACGCAGCCAGATTACTGCACACGGCTGCCAGGGTGCCACTTATTTGGTGATTTCAGACTGATGAAGCTTCATATTGTTCCTGTGTCCTATGGTTTGGAGAATTTTTATGTGTATATCATGTTTTTAAGAAAGAATTGAAAAAATTAAGGCTGTAATTGTGTGATGTCCATAGCAATGGGGAGATCTGCAGTAGGGCCCCAGATATTGTTTGTGTCAGCTGGTTTGTGGTGCTTTGATTAATAGCCAGTTTGTTAGGGAACATGAACCTGTATGAACTGATATTAAAAGTACCATCTGGATCCTGCATTACACAGGGACCTGCTCTCAGTTTACCCTGTGTAAGTTCCTTAATAAATGAATGTTAAACCAAGACCTTATTTACACTTCATACATCTTGGGTGAATCAGTGTCAGATCTCAGTGTAAATGCATCCGAGAAACATTTAAGACACATTCTGCACATTCCAGCCAGATGATGTAAAGGTGTAAATGCATCTGTCCTTCTAAGACACATACGTAAGCGTTATTCCTCCTGTAGTGTGACTATGTCAGTGAGCAGTCTGTGGAAATAGCTGCTCTTTCTTAATATATCCATGGTCTGTCTTCTCTGCCTTTGGCATAACAGCAGCTGCGGTTACACTACAATTACACTGAACTTCGCTGCTTCTCTCTGTCTCAAAGCAACAAGGGAAAAACAGCTCTGGTGTTTTCCACACGTTTGATCAAGGAGCACTGAGCTGCCGTGGCTTTAATCTGATCCCTGATCTGTTCAGTCACTGAATCATCTGTTTGGGTGGGAGTGGCTTGAGCTGATTAATTCATGTGTTTGTGTAAGCTCATGGATAGCTGTTAGCAAACTTTAGCTAAGCTGTTATTGTTGGAATTAAACCGGAAAAGTGCGGTTCCTCTGGCACAGCAGTTACCAAACGACTGCAGGTGCTGGACTGGAAGAGGCCTGAGCCTGATTTACACGTATCCAGGAAAACCAAGATGGATTATGGGCAGAGTTGTGATCTGAGACACATCTGCCCCCTGCTGATGGAGAGCTTTGGAGACCAAGACTACATTAAAATTCTGAAAGTGCCAGAAATTTAGGACTAAATTCTTTTTATGTGTCTCCTGCTTTGCTACAGAATACAATGGTCAGCCCCAACCAAAAACAAGCTCGTGGGACTTGATGTCTTGAAGATACGTCTCTGCCTTTATATTTTTTGTTTTGATTCATAAAGTAACACTGTAATTTTTTTTAGACCCATCTTGTACAATGTGATATGACGAACAGAAGATTACTGTTAACACATTGTGTGCAGGGGTCTCAGTACGACTGTTACATTTTTATTTTGCCAGACCTCTGTGGTTTGAATTGGAATGATGTCAACAGAACATTTGGCTGATATTATGAATGTCTTTTCTAAATTTCTCAAAACCCAATATTAGGACGTGAACTTTTAACACAAACATTTCACTTCCAATTAATGCTGACTGATGTTCTCTCTGAGGAAAACTGGTGTTTCTCACAGCCAAAATTCAGTTTTTTAAAAACTGCTGGCATTTCTTGAACAGCACAGGATACTGGAGGCAATATTCTTCCCTCCCATTTGCATTTTTGGCATCTAAAATAATCTGCCTTCTCTATGTGTGTCAGAACCTTAGGGTGAACGATCCTTGTGTTTTTTTTTGTTTTTTTTTTCAGTCAAGATGATGAACCAAATCCATCCCTGACACAAACACATCCATTTATTATTTGAAATAAATATTTATACCATTTGAAGCATGCAGTTGATCCAACTGGTAAAAGCAGACAGAGTAAATGGTTTAATTTACCACTGGAGCAGTGAATCATTCAGCAAACTGATCGACCTGCAAACCCTCCATAAGAGGATAAATACATTTGGTACATCTGTGCCATAACCAGAAAGCAGCAGTGTGTTCGGAACAATCCATCAGCAGTAACAGATCACAGCTGTGTGTGTGTGTGTGTGTGTGTGTGTGTGTGTGTGTGTGTGTATGTTTGTGTGTGTGTGTATGTGTTTACATGTGCGTATGCAAATGCTGTTTCATCTTCAGCACACAGGACTCCATTCTCTCATTTATCCATGCCAAGAAGGTTGAAGGTAGCAAGCCAGGTGGATCCTATCAATTAATGAGATGTCAACAAGCATGTCTGCATTATTCACACTCACACAGTCATAATGGAAGTTCCTCAGCTCATTCAGCTCATGGGAAACAGCAGCTGACAATGTTCTTTTTCTCTTTAAAAGCTGCAGCTTCGTTATGCAGACAAAGTAAACAGAGGATTTCTGTGCCGTTAATGATCAGGGACAGACTGTCCTTCTTGGCGTTGTTACGCTAGCAGAGCCACAAAGTTTGCATATGGAGGATGTCTGGTGGATGGATTGGTCAACATAAAATCAGACCTTAACAAAGAAGACCACTGTTTCGGACAACACTGGTTTCTTTTAAGCATGACCGGAATCATTCCCTAACCTCCCTTCCTAACCTTCCTTGTGTTTCTTGTTTGTCTGTTCTCCTGTCAGGAGTCCTGCTCAGGAATCACACCTCATGTTTTGATGCTTATTTGCTTTCTTGTGGAGAGTTAGCTTAGAAGACTGATACCACTCTCATCTCTGTGCCGTCAACATGTAGCTGGAGCAAGCATCTTAGCTTAGCATGGAGACTAAGCTAAGGGAAACAGGGGGAAACAGCCGGCCTGGCTCTGTCCAAAGGCCACCTACCAGCCAGAGGATGGGATAGAGTTAAAATACTGTTATTTCGCAAAAGCCAACACTAGACTAGAAATCTAAGTTGTCATCGAAAGGAGACCAAAGGAATCAACTGAAAGAATGACTCAAGAATCCCAGCACACCACTCTCTTTTTCCCTGCTTCTTTAATATTGTGGATATAACAGACAGCCATCAGTTGCCAGTGAGAATGTGCATTAAAATAATAAATAAATCAAAGCAGCATGATCAACCTATCCGAATATAACAGAGTTAAGTAGTAAAAGTAATCATTTTTCTCAAAAAGTCTACTCAGGTTACAGTAAAAAGAACAGTACATTAGAGTAATGCGACTGATCTATAAACCTTGAACCGTAACACTTTTCCTGTGCTTTCTTCTGCATTGATTCTGTTTTACATCGCTGCCTTTTACACGTAAGTTCTTCTAAACATGTTTTTGTTCAGAGAAAGTTGATTTATGTCTCCAGCAAGTGCTTTGCTCTCAAACAGCCTCACTTCTTTGTGGTATGGATTCCACAAGATGTTGGAAACTTTCCTCTGAGATTCTGCAGATTTATCAGCTGCAGAATCAAGCTGCCAGTCTCCTGTTCTACCACATCCCATAGGTGTTCTACTGGATCCAGGTCTGGAGACTGTGGAGGACACTGAAGTGCACTGAACTCACTGTCATGTTCATGAAACCAGTTTGAGTCTTTAGCTTTGTGACATGGAGCATTATCCTGCTGAAAGTATCCATTAGAAGATGGTGAACTGTGGACACGAAGGGATGAACATGGTCAGAACAATACTCAGACAGACTGAGACATTCAG